>AWYF02003339.1:0-107852 GCA_000504405.2 Mycosphaerella sp. Ston1
CAAAAGTATCAAGTCCAAACAAACATTATGATCGTTCCCGCTTCCTGTGGGGGAGATATTAGCAACAGTCCAGACGAATTCCTCAGATATCGAAGACGCTGAATACTGACCGTTACCATTGCCGAATTTTGGGTTCCCGTTCCTGCAAGAGAGAAGTTAGACATCATTGACTTGATATCGTTACAGCATCGTAACTACCACTCACCCATCGTTGCCGGTGATGGACCCAAGGGTGTTGCCAGCGTTACCTGCAATAGACCCGAAGTCCTGTGGTGCAGAGGTTGGTGCTGCAGTGACAGAAGCCACGAGGACAGCGATGATTGTGGAGTAGCGCATTTTAAATGACTGAGTAGGAAGTTGATTGAAGGTGAATGAATTGAAGATTAGAGGAGGGTGGAATATGGAGCTGGAAAACGTGCAACAGAATGGACAAGTCTGGCGGAAACTCGAGAGCAGTTCGTTCTTGATATATCCGGTACCTATACGATCCACTCATCACTCCTCAGACCCATCGCCGTTATGTAGCCGTCTCTGCCGTCTGTACAGTAAAATACAGATGATCAGGATCGACACGAGAAGCCAACCAATATAGTAGTAGCTCCAGCTCACTACATCAGTCATGCGCACATACTTGCTCAAATTTGGCAGCTGCAGAAATCACAGCCGCATCGCGATGGGCAGCCCAGGAGAAAGCCCAAAGAGGAAAGAAATTGGAGATGTAGCTCGTCGAAAGAGGCTGAAGTCTATACTGACTTTCTAGTTAGAACTAGCGACTTCACTTAGTTCTAAATACATGTACCCGTGTAGCCATGTTGCAGATCATAGGTGAGTACCTCCTCCTGTTAGTTATATACATACCTTATTATACAATAGCCAACAGACGACCCAGCGTATTATGAATGTAACTCATGCTCTCAACCCATCTCCGTCTTCAACTCCAATCGATCTCCCGCGCGCAAAATTGTCATCACATGTAGAAATAGCCTTGTGATGTAAACCAGAGCCCCAGTCAAGTAACTTCGTGCAGCGATTCAGAGCCCTGCCGATCTTCTTGACCTCGGTGTTCCTTCAACAAGCCATTGACATTCAGGACAGACCACCTGTTCAGTGTTTAGATCGTCCTCTGCCCAACAACTCCGCAGATACCTTGAACACTTTAGCAGGAACGAGGCGATACGAGGATGAAGATCGCGAAGATACCGCCTTGCACCTGATGGCGAGCATCGCATACTTGTCTGGATAAAAAGCTTCCTTCAGCCACGCTGTGGGGTAAGGTAATCACGCGATGGTGGGAACAGCATCTTGCTTCACTCTGCGCGCAATCGCCTTTCGTACATCCATTATTATGCTATGGTCGCATAGCTTCACACTACGCTTCTCAGACTCCATCTTCCACTATCACGACTGCCACCACCACTCGAGCTCGTTTCCGAAGCAGTACTTGGAGGTCGTTTTTTCTGCATCTTTCGCCGACCATCTGTACTGCTAGAGCCAGGCCTAGAGCTGCTGCTGCTGTTGTAAAGACTTATGGGCGGGGCGGATCGTTGTTTCTCAGCCGACTGTTCTGCAAAAGTGCCAGGTCGCAGGATTTCGAAGCCAGAGCCATGACCACGCACAACTGCGGACTTTCGATGTTCGAATGATGTTCGCACCGGCGTGTCTAGTAATGCCTTCTGGACTGCCGCAGCTGTTTCAACGGGCTGTGCTGCTCGTTGTGGGTGCGCTCCTGAATTCGATGACCTAGACATGTAATGCTCCAGTGAGTCCCCTGCTTGCTGCATCGCAGACTTGGATGTGGTGGATGCTACCGACTGCCTCGACTCTGGACGTAGCAAGATCGGCGCAGTGCGGCAGAACTGCGCAAACGGTGTAACGTCCGGTAAACTTGTTCTGCTTGCTGCAGCGGGTATGGAGTCGAGGCTGGGTGGATGAAGTAACGTGTCAGAGCTGCACCCTAACACAGTAGCGGGTCTAGCAACAGGCGACTCCGAACGTGCGCGCACGTGTAGGCGACGATCTCCATAGTCCGAGACAGACGATGTCCGATGCTCATATGAAAAGCTGGCCGAGTCTCCACGAGTTCCTGTCCTGCGGACTCTTGGCGTGAGCTGGCCGGTTTCGGCGGCTTGTGATAGTCGATGGCTATGCATGAGATCGAGTTCCATAGACTGCTGTCTTTGCCCATGTCCTAGCAAATTGGGCGCCGACGAAGATATTGGCTCGGTGTCGGTACCGTCGCTAGTTGATTGACTGGAGTCGCGGCTGCCATATTCATCGCCATGGATGCTGCTAGTAGTGACGGATCCCGAGGCCCGATGAATTGCGTTGATACCTTCAATCGTGCTGACGGATGGAGCCTGATTGGAAAGGCTTGGGTTTCCGCTGTACTTGGCGTACGATAACGGTGGACGCTGCTTGTTCTTTGCTGGTTTGGAAATGACAGCTTCTGGCGGACCGTGGCCAGTCATTCCTGTAACTGGCATGCCGACATTCCTCGCAGCGTTGGAAGCATTCGTGGATCTCGCATGGGGTGTGTCAGCATCCTGTTTCTCGAGATCGATTTCGTGACGTTTATGGATAGCGGCGTCCCAAATTGAAGACTTTGAAGTGTCCCGCGTTGTGGAGGGCTCGGGGCTGTTGTTTCTTGAGATCCATACACCCTCCACTTCGACCCCACTCTCTATGGCTCTAATGCCAAAAGGTACATCTGTGCTTGTGCGAGGTCTTCGTCGTTGGCTCATTTGCCGATGCATCGCTTGCTCTTGTTTGTCATGTTCTGCCATGGCGCTGTACTTGCGCAAGTTATAGTGCGTATGTCCCAGTTTTGCACATCCCAAGAGCACAGTGACAACAATAGCACAGGCGAGGATCTGCATTCCTATCAGCGGACGAGTTGCCACATCAGGGCCTTGGCCCACCTACAAACACTAGTTTCTCCCACGTTTGCCATGCCGCGAAGAATGCTTTGCCCATGTTGATGTGGGCTCAGGCTTCCACTCCAGGCCGCGTTAGGATGTGCAGGCGGTTTCAACCCTTGACTGAAGTAAGTGAGTCTCCCACCCTCGACTGAAGTGAGTGAGGCTCCCACCCTTGACTGAAGTGAAAGAAGCTTCCACCCTTCACTGAAGTGAGTGAACTCTGTTCTGCCAGTCGTGAAGACAGCTGAGGCTCCGGTCCCATTGTACCTAGTCCGCAAGTCGCAGCTTTTCCAGAGTCGCGCAAACGCGTCGTTGGTGCTACCGAGTCAATTCCCCGAGGCGGTGAGGAGTTCGCAGTTGGGTGAATGCCCAGTAAGGTAGAAGTCGGGAGAACGGGCGTAGAAGGAAATGGAAATGGAAATGGAAATGGAGAAGCACGGAAGAGGGTGGAGAGCAGCGCATGGCATGGTATGGCATGGCAGCAGGCCTTCCGCATGTGAGGGACAGACAAGTTAAGTTGGTGGCACTTGCCTTTTCTCGCTGTCAGGTACAGATCCATTCTTGTGTCACCGAAGAGAGCAGCGAATTGATTGGTGCTCCTTCATTCGTGCTCACGTGCCGCCTTCCACACGCGCCACGCAGTACAGTACAGTGCTGTGCTGTGCAGTGACAATCTACGTGGTGCACGTGGCGTGTGGAGGGGCGATATGAGTACAGTAGTTGAGGAGTGAGGTGGAGAGGACATCACATAGGGGGGCGTTTTCGTATATCATGGGCGATATCACATAATAACTTTTTTGGGTAGTCCTTTCGGCTAGGGTTCGCAATACAACGCCTCAGGCACAAAGTACCTGTATCTTGTTCCTGCGACACATCCTCTCAGTGAAGATGCCATCATATACGCACCCATCGATAAATCCCCCCTCCCACTCCCCCCTTCACCCCTTCTCCAAATCCTCGCCCAGCACTACTCATCACCACCAACATAATCAGAAAACCCACCAAACAACCCCTCCAGAAAAAAAATAAAAGCAGCCGCGCAAAAAAAAAAAAGAAAAAAAAAAGCTCACATCTCCCCTGCTCCTCCACAACCATCCTCCTAACCCGCTCAAACCCAACCCTCTCAGCCTCCGTCGCCGAGCATCCCACGCCACCATCATATTTCTCGCGCAACAAGACAAAGAGGTTCTGCACCTTCTCGTGCGTCGTGCTCTGGTTGTAGTTTTCCATCAACTTCGCTGCTGTGCTGCCTGATCGCGTACTCGCCTCGACCAGCTCTTGCGCGGCTGCTTCGAGGGCGGGGGCTAGAGCTGGGGAACGCTGGATGGCGGCTGTGATTGATGGTGGGAGGGGGTGGGAGGGGGGTTGGAGGGGGTGGTGGTCATGGTCGTGATGGTGATGCTGTTGTAGGGGTTGGTTTGGCATGACGATGGGGGATTATTGTGGGTTTGTGATGGATCTTCTGTTGAAGAAGGAGTTATCAAGCTGTTAGTGAAATTCATCAACTGAGGTAGGTAGTTCTAGTCTCTTGGCGCGATTCTGAGTGAATTGACAGAAAGTTCCTACAGCGTGAACAAAGAGTGAAATGTTGACGGTGCGATAGTTCTACTTGCTTGCAGTGCAGTATGTCTCTCATCAACAGTATATAAAAATTCATATTCCAATCTTGTTTTGCTCTCTACATCGCAAAACACACACGACATCGTCAAATCAAATGCTATAAACCAGCGCTCAATAATACTCGGGGATATCGTTAAAATCAGGAATGTCCTGACTACAGTCAAAACTCCTCTCATATGCAACCTTGGGCATGGTACCTGCCTGCAAGCCAGCTTTATAACTCCACTGAGCACTACTCTCCGTCTGCCAGGTCCAATAGAACCAACCCCAACCCTGTTCGAAAGAGTGCATTTGCGCCTCTGCGAACATCAGTAACCACTGTTTGTAGCTGGCTGAATACGCACTTGGGTCTGCGTTGGCGCCGTCGCAGCTACATCGGGGAGAGTTGTTTGTGGGACAAGTCGGCGTCAAAACGGATCCGTTGATGGATCCGCCAGGGGTGCCGACCATGTTTAATGTACCTTCCCATCGGGATCCGACGCCGACGTTGTTGAGGTATTTGGCACAGTCGGTATCAGCTTGCGACCATTCTCCACAAAGCGTAGGACCAAACCCAGTAGCGGTGTTTTGTGATCGAAGAGCTTGTTGGGTCCAGCCTGCACACGCGAAGTTGATTTTATCGTGGTGGTTGAGAACGATTTGATCGACGTTGAAGATGACATACTGATGGACATCGAGCAGTAGGTTGTCATTGCCCCCGAGTTTACCCTGCCAATTATCAAGACCCATGAAACCGTCTCCGAAAACAATGATGCCAGTGAAATTCTTCCCACGAACGGCGTCGATGGCAGATTGCGTCCAGGAAATCACGGTGGATTGATCGAGTTCGACCATACGTGGTTCATTGACAAGACCGTACATGGTGACGATGTTTTTGTAACGAGGTTGTGTGAAGAATTCCGAGAGTTGCTTATGGATGGCAATTGTGCGGTCGCCGTTCAAAGTCCCATCAGTTCCGTTTAACCAACCGATGCTTCCCTGATGGCCGGAGTGATTCCATCCATTCTGCGAGCCGGGAGCGCCGTGCAGATCGAGATTGACACGAAGTCCGTGTTTTCGAGCCCATTCGATTCCTCGGAGAAGATAGCGCCAGGAGACCTGAGAGACGTATGGATCGTCGTCGTAGGTGGTGATGGCCCAATAACTGAAGGGAATGCGGACATGGTCGAAGCCTGCAGCTTGGAGGTCTGCGAATGTGGATTCTGTGACCCATGCGGAATAGTGCTTCTCGATGATGGATTTGGCATTGGTAGGTCCGAGAGCTTTGGTAAGCGTCCACTCGTCTACTACATTATCTGACGTCTTGTAAGACGCGAAGAGCGAGGGTGTGATGAAGGGTTCGATGCTTAGCCAGCCACCCACATTACAGCCTCGGACAGGCATGGTCCCATACTTGAACTCTTCATTGAGAGGTGGGACTTGGTCGTTTGCCCGTGTGCTGTCGTCCCATGTACTGTTGAGGCCCATGATTGGCAGACCGCCCACCATTTCGTCGGTGAACGTGACATTAAAGTATTCCGTATCGTACCAGGAGAAGGGATCGAGCCAGGTGCCTTTATACTGTGACGGGATGCTATCCTTGGAGATGTCGTCCAGGTTACTGTTGCTGGGACTTCCCGAACTGTCGCTTGCTGCTGTCTCAGCTCCGCCCGAATCACTTGCTCCAGAATTACTCTTCTTTGACACCACCACAGCCACGGGAATGATGATGGCAAGCAGGATGATGAGCACTGCAATCCCAATGTAAATCTTCTTCCGCCGCTTTCTCTTCCGCTCTTCTTCTTCTGGATCGATGTAAGGATTGCTGCTGTTGTCGCTTCCATCTCGGCGTCGGATATCTTCCGAGTATTCTTCCTTTTCGCTGTATTCATACTCGCCCGGATCGCCTCGTTCCAGGACCTGTCCACTGGCAATTCGTCGTTCTTTTCGTTCTCGTCGCGGCCGTTCCTTCTTGTCTCGTATATAGTCATAATCATCGCGTCTCTCTCGTCTTCGCCTCTCTGACCTCACTCGCGTGGCACGAATAGGCACCTCGTCGTCTTCCTCCTCGTCTCCCCCTCGCAACCACGCCTTTCTCTCTTCTTCCTTCCGCCTCCGCCTCCGCTCCTCCCTCCGGCGTTCGCGCTCTCTCCGACGATCTTCTCTTTCACGCTCCAGATCACTGCTCCGCGTGGCATCGTCCTCATCCGCTTCCACCTCGACCTGTACATAATCTCTTTCTCTTTCTCGAGGTCTCGGTCTCGGCGGCGCTTCATAGTCGTTGTACCCCAATTTCTTGTTCAGTCGATCCAGTTGCTCCAGCTGGTCCATACTCAGCGCACCACTTCGGCTTCCAGAACCGCTGGTCGTATATCCACTGCTTTCTGGGGCATGTCGCGGCCGTGTTCGCGAGCTGTTGGGTGGTCGCGAGCCCCTCCTCCTCTCCACATACTCATATCGATCGTCGACGCCCGTCCTGCTTTCCCCGCGGCGTCGCCGTCGTCTCTCGGGATCGTCACTTTCGTCTCGCGCCAGCAAGTCGCCATTGCTGTCTTCGCGCTGATGCGTTCTCCGCCGGCGCTGTTGGCGTCGCGCGGGAGAGTCGCGGGCGGGCTGGGAGCCTGAAGACGGCATGCTTGCCTGCAATCTATCTTGTTCTGCTTTCGGTGAGGAATGCTTGTTTAGTGTGCTGTGCGACGCTGCAATAATGCCTCAAGCGTGTATCCGTATCCATTTACGTTCTATTTACGTTCCCGGGCCCCAGCGTTGTCAAGGACGACCGAGTCTTGGCGCCTCTCAACTCCCATATCCTCCGCGATCTCATTACTCGACTCATCCCATCACATCCACAGTGTATGCAGTCTCCCGCATCACTGGCGCGGACGTGATATTGTACTCGACACTCGTCCGCAACATCGTCGGACTTGATCAACAGGGCCCACCGACCACCGTCCATATGGCCACAATGGCATTATTGACTTTGGAAGCAGTGCAGCCTTCGACTTCCACTTCCACCAGATACAGCTAGTTCTACGGCGAGGGAGCATGGTGATGTGGTATCTCGCCAATACCGCCTCTTCTATGGTCCAGCTCTGCCATGTCTTCTCTCTGCGCCCTTTGTGGTGCTTCTTGCAAGCTGAGCCTGCAATGCTACTGTACTGTACCTTGTGGTGTTGCTCGGTCCTGGCTTCCCGATTGGTGCAGGATCGATCTGGAGTGGAGCAGCGAGCTATCAGGTCTTGGCTCAAAACACCCTCTCAGACTCTTACGAATTTTCGCGGCTTGCCCTGTGGACAGACGCACCGGAACAACGTGTCGTCCTCGCGCTTCGCCATCATATGGCTTCCAGTGGCTTGTTTTGCATCCTCCCGGACTCAGCGAGCACTGTCCGCCCTTGAGAAGACATTCACTTCCAATGCCAAGACTTCAGCACAGTCACTTCACATCTCTTGGCTGCGGCCGATAACAAGACGCGTGGGTAGCCTCATGCGGGACTATCAGGCATGAGACAATAGTCTCTGATAAAGAGCTTGGTAGGTAACTACATATTCGAAGCTTTCGCCGCTCACCACTCTTGCTCGGCTACACTTTTGCAGCTATAATCATCAGTCAAGCGTATTTCGTGCACCATGAAGTCTCACGCTCTGCTAATCACCGCGCTCGCAACGCCTATCTTGGGCAGAACTGTTCACAGCGTGATAGTCTTCAGTCGTCATGGAGATCGTAGGTCGCACGACATCTTCATCAAAGTAATCTTTACTAAACCTCTTACGTAGGCACATCAAAGGTCTATCCCGGCTACCAGATGACCAGCCTGGGAGCACAGCAGTGTTACAACTCCGGCTCCTATTACCGAAATCTCTATGTTGCCGATGGAGCTCCATCTCAGATCGCGGACATATCTTCTACCCAGGCCGATCATGCCCAGTTATGGGCATCCGCACCCGACCAATCAGTTCTCTTCCAAACTGCCACCAACTTTCTCCAGGGCCTGTACCCTCCACTTCAGTCTCTGGACGCGGACTTAGCGACTGAAGAGCTTGCCAATGGGACATCCATCGAGGGCCCACTGAATGCGTATCAATATGTCCACATTCAAGGCGAGGCCGACAACGCGCCTGATACGATCTGGTTGAAAGGCGATGACGCCTGTCCGGCTTGGAATCGGGCGTCCAGGACTTATCGCAACTCTACTGAATACCAAGCAACACTCCAAAGGACAGGCGCATTCTATTCCCAGTTCGACGGACTGCTTGGACCGATTCTGGGAGCTGAGAACGTTTCCTTTGCCAGAGCATACGATGTGTTTGACCTGTTGAATACAGCCAAGATTCACAATGAGAGCATAGCGGAACAGATATCCGACGAAAACTTGGATCAGGCGAGATATTTGGCCAATGAATGGGAGTGGAGTAAGTGTCGTCGAATCACAGCCCCAAGAATCACAGAATCACAGAATCAGACCATTTACTTCTTTCTTGTCCAGACATGAACTACAACTCTTCCCTCCCAGACCGATCCATCGGCGGTGAATCCCTCCTCGGTGGCATCCTCCGCCAAATCAAGTCTGTTGTCGACGATGGAGCCGCCACAAAGTTCTCCCTCATGACTGGATCGTACGACACGTTCCTCGCATTCTTCGGAATCATGGGTCTTCCGGCCTTGGAGCCAGACTTTTACGGCATCCCAGATTATGCCAGTACCATTGCCTTTGAGCTCTACTCCGAAGCAGACAACGCTACATTTCCTGCAAGCGGGAATGTGGATGAGGAACTTTTGGTGAGGTTCCTCTTCCGCAATGGCACAGAAGCGGACTCGGAGTTGACGTCCTACGCACTTGGTAGTCTGCCAGTCGAAGAGAGCGGAGGAATGAGATATGGAGCTTTCAGGAATGGATTAGAGGGCGATGCAATGTCGAGCGTGGGCTCGTGGTGTCAGAGGTGTGGAAGTCAAGCAGAGTTTTGCTTGAGCGCGAATGCCACCACGGGTGAGGCTGGAGAGAAGGGTGGCAAGCACAGCGGTCTCTCGGCTGCTGCAGGTGGCGGCATTGGTGCAGGTGTCACTCTGGCTGTAGTCGCTGCAGTGGCAGTGCTCGCGTGGGTGATGTTGCGCAAGAGGAGGAGTCCCGGTGTTGGAGGGGCAAAGGGTGGCCAAGACGAGCTGTTCCACAAGAGTGTAAGTGACAGCGAGAGCACAGTATGAGGCTCTCTCTCTCTCTCTCCCCGACTTCTCCGGACTACAGAAACAAACACAAAAACAAAAAAACAGAAAATATACACAAGTCTAGACACGTAGATGCCGTCCTCGTGCCGAGATCAATCGCCCACGTTTTTGCCAAGGGTCGTAATCGCGCGAAGTGGAAACTTGCTCATCCGGCCAAGACTTCTGCGGCCGCTTCCCTTCCAGAAGACTTTCCCTCTTTTTCAATCATACTTTGACTTCATACCTCAATTAACCACGTCAACAATCCCAAAGGCACTGACGGATTGAGTAAGTTGTCCGGCTTCGTGCAGTGTGTGGCGTTCAATAGGGTATAGCCCCAACGTGCCCATCACCCTTCTCCTTTTCATTCATCAACACCCTTCTTCATCGATCTCTTCAAAGTGAACCCCCAATGTGGCTGAGGGTGGTGTGAGAGGAGAAGAAGAAGACGACGACGACGACGAAGAAGAAGAAGAACCATGTCGGCTCCCCGCCAGGACCACATCTTGGTCGCCAGGCAACACATCCAAGACCATGGTTCAGCAAATACACCGTACTGGGCCTATCCTTCGCGAGTCCTTCCCTGCCTCAAAGACGTCGGAACATGCGAATACCTCGCTCACGTCTACGGTGACCATGTCACATCAATGCTCTACACCTTCATCCTCTGGGGCGTGATCCTGGGCGTGCTCCTCCTCTGGACTCTCATACGCATCTGGACCACGGGAGGACCGAACTCTCACGCAGCCGCAACACCTCTTTTCGGACTCGTAGCCAAAATCAAGTCCTACAAACGCCACCTCCTCCCTGACTCCCCCATGCGAGCCCTCTTCGGCCGAATCAGCCGACTCCAAGTCCTCGTCCTCTTCATCATACTCGCCTACATCATCATCTTCAGTTTCGTCGGCATCAGCTATCAGCTGTGGATCACCCCCGTCACTGGCTATCCAAACCTTCACAACACACGTTCTTCTCTCGGAGGCTGGTCCGACCGTATCGGCGCACTAGCATATGCGCTGACACCCTTCGCCATTCTACTCTGCATGCGAGAAAGTGTACTGTCTCTGTGCACGGGAATTCCCTACCAACATTTCAATTTTTTGCATCGTTGGCTTGGAAGGGTCATTTTCGCGCAGAGTTTGCTGCACACCATCGGTTGGACGGTGATTGAAGCGAGACTGTATCAACCGCAGCCCAAGGTTTACAAGACGTTTATGAGTGAGCAGTACATCATCTTTGGGTGTGTCGCGATGGCATTTATTTCGTTCCTTTTTGTCTTCTCTTTGAAGCCGGTGATTCGATGGACAGGGTATGAGTTTTTCAAGATTACGCACTGGATTACTGCCATGTTGTATCTGGGAGCTTGTTGGGGTCATTGGGACAAGCTGTGGTGTTGGATGGTACCGTCTCTTGCATTGGTCGTTATCGATCAGAGTATCAGGGCCTTGAGGACTTTGTACATCCATATGGGAGGGAAAGGCTCGTTGGCTGGAGGGTTCAAATGCGCTCAAGCAGACCTCCAAGTCTTGACCGACGATAACGGGACAGTTCTACGGCTGGATTTTGACTACGAACACCGCAATACAGGAAGTTGGCAAGCCGGACAGCATTTCTATCTGACTTTTCCCAGTCTGTCCATTTGGCAATGCCATCCATACACCACATCGAGCGTGCCGGATGTGAGGAGTAAAGTCCAACATCACACCTACATCATTCGAGTCCGAGACGGCCAGACGAAGAAACTCGCGGCACTGGGGAATGGCGCCACTGTTCCTGTGATTCTCTCCGGACCATATGGACATGGATTCCCCAGCTATGAAGCCCAGCACGTCTTGGCCATTGCTGGTGGGACAGGAGTGACGTTCACGTGGCCGATCATCATGGAAGCCGTACGTCAATGTACCTTCACAGCTGCCGTACTAGACTTTGTATGGGTAGTACGAAAAGCCGAAGATGTCCTTTGGCTTTCGAGCGAATTGAGCCAGATGAAGAAGGTACTCAGTAAAGCTCTAGGTCTCCGGATAACGATCTTCGTGAGCAGAGATGTCCAACATACCGTGAAAGTCGGTATCGGTAACGGTAAAGAGAAGATGCCGATCGTCAGCGATGAGAAAGCGGATCCCAAAACCGGCGGCATCAACTCCAGCATCAGATCCCTCTCGGACCGATCAGACATATCTCTAGAAGACCTACTCGCAACGAGCAGCAGTGATTCTCGATTCCAAGTCCATTGGCTCAAGGACCACCACCCTTCTGTCGCCGAGCTTGTCCTCGATTTCTCCGAACGCGCGAAAGATATCGGTGGCGGGATGGAAGTCGTGGGCAGTGGACCAGAAGCGATGGGATCGGATTTGAGAGCTGCTGTCGCGAAGATTCAGTCGAGAGAAGGACTGACTCTGTATTGGGACTCACGGGAATAGTGAGTAGCAGTCGATGGTGAGCGTGATGATTTTATGAGATTATGATACACCGTGATATAGAACAATACATCTGCATCGCGATTCCTGCAATTCTTGTTCTTTATGAGGTCCATACATTCTTACGCGCCGAATGACTTGTGCGTATGTGCTACACATTAACCTTATTATGAATCGTCCTCATCCAACATCCCAGACATGATGATAATGAAGAGTAACAGTATATCCAGCTCACAAGGTCTCAGTTTACCCCCTTTCAAAAAAAAAGAACCAAACCCCTCTCCCCCCCTCCTTACAAAAAAGCCTCCCATCCATCCATCCATCCATCCATCCCCCCGCTTCCTTAGCAGAACTAAGTTAAACCCGATCCATCCTCCCATCCCCCTTCTTCACCATCTTCTGCTTAGCAAGAGCAGCTTTCGGAGGCCATTTCGCGTCAAACACTTCCTTTAACTCTTCGAGGGTGCGACCTTTGGTTTCGACGCCGATGAAATACCATATGAAACCTAGAATAGAAGAAAATAAATAAATAAATAAAAATAAATAAAAAATTTGAATGAGTGAGAAAAAGGAGGAGGAGGAAGGGGATTTTGCGAAGTGGAGGATTTTTTTTTCTTTTTTTTAAGACTTACCATATGTGATGTTCAAAGCGACAAAGACGAGATAGTATTTCCATGCGATGGATTTGAGAGCGATGGCTGTGACGTAGGTGTTGTAGAAGTTTGCCGTGTTGTTCATGATGATGTGCTATTTGGGGGTTTTGGAAGAAGTGAGGTTAGTAAGGTAGGCAAATATTTGGTAAAAGAGGAGAAGGGCTTTTGTGATCGATAAAGAGAGAGGGGGGAGAGATAGAGAGAGAGAGGGAGAATGATAGGATGATGGGGTATTTTTTTTGTTCTTCAGTACTTACAATGCCCATGCCCGTTGCTCGGGTGTGGTTGTCGAGACTCTCGGCACAGTAGGTTGCTGTCAAGGGCGTGTAGATGAAGCTGTAGACACAGCCGAAGAGGAAGATCTGGAGAGGAACCGCTTGTGATTAGTGTCCGACAGGTGACAGTCATACCGACTTGGAAGTTTGGTGCTGGGGAAGTAAGAACTCACCATGGCCACGCCAGCATTCGAGAGGGCTACACCGGCACCAGCTGCTGCTGCTTTACTCGTGAATTGAGACGAGAACCCCGTGACAGCAGCGAACAGTCCTGCGAGCACGAATGAGCCCACCCATAACTTCGTTCGTCTACCAATCCAGTCGTTGGTAGCAGAGCCCGCGAGAGCTCCCGCACAGCTCACGATGCTATTGACGAACGTGAGCAGGAGTCTACGGTTCGTAGACACGATCCCCAGTTGGGTGTACATGGTCGGTAAGTAGTATGTGAGAACCGAGTTGCCGGACAATTGACTGCCATAGCTCATCAGTAGAACCATAAGAAGCCTCCAACGAGCAGAATGCGTTTGCACGAGTTCGCGCCAGTCCCACCAGGCTCGGGACTTTTGCACTGAGATGGACTCTTGGAATTCTTGGAGTTCGAGTTGAACGACAGGATGGTTCACGTCGCCGGCTCCATGATACTTCGCAAGGATTTTGGTGGCTTCGTCGATGCGACCGTGGGCACAGAGCCAGCGTGGAGATTCTGGTATCAGGAAACATCCCAAGAGTATGAAAAGGGGCCTAGAAATACAGGTCAGCAATTACCCGAAGACACGGAACGAGTAGGTAGTGAAAAAGAGAATCGTTCGTCTCACGGAATACATTGCAACCCCAACGGCAACCTCCAAGACAAATCCGAAGTCTTATTCTTCGCAGTGGCATAAGTCACGCCCGTGGCAAGAATCGACCCGGAGTAGAAAAAGGTATTGTAATACCCCGTAACTCTCGCCCTCCACTGCGGCGGCGCCAACTCAATTGCATATGTAGGAGCCGCCGAAGTGCCCAATGCAATCCCAAATCCCAGAACAAACCGCCCACCGAGGAGATACGCTTCCGTCTTTGCTGCCGTCACGACAATTGCTCCGATCATGAGAATCACAGCTCCAACACCCATGCCCGCTCGCCGACCACCGATATCGACGATGGCGCCGGTGAAAAGGGCTCCGACCATGCTACCGATGGTGTAGATGGCGAAAATGATACCCGTGGAACCGCCCGTTTCTTCCTTGTGGAAGTATTTCTTATATTGGTCCATGGCGTTGATGGTGCTGAAGATGGAGCCGTCGAAGCCCGAAGCTGTTGCGTTGAGACATGCTGTCAGAAGGATGAGATACAGTTGGAGAGAAGTCTTGGATAATGGATTGAGAGGGGCTGCGGTGGTGGCTTGGAAGAAGGCGGTGTTGCCTTGTACTTCGAGGATTTGGTCGATTGATGCCGAGGGCTGTTTACTGTTGTGATGGGCACTCTCGTGCAGTGTTCCCGAGCTGGCTATACTGGCGACTGTCTCCAAAGTGTCGTTGTGTTTTGCCATTGAGTTTGGGGTCCGTTGCCGTGAGGAGCAAATATATGAGTGAGCGTAGCGAGAGTAGGTAGTGCTATAGCTCTTCTTGCTCACATATTAGCTGTTGGATCTGCGCAGCAGATGTCCTGTTCCGTGATATGTGCTGATAAGGTATCGCATCTCTTTGGTGTTATCGGTGCAATTGTAACCTTACAGGGTTAGAACTACACTTCTCCTCATGTTGGCTACCTCTATCTTGTTGTACAGCAGGGGAAGTGAAACCCAAAAGCTGCACAAATCAACATGGATGGTAGCGAGGCAGAAAGTAGACTTTCCCAATTGTTTTCGTTTACGATATGTTTAATCGATCGTCGAAATAGTGTGGATATACTCTGCGCGCTGACAGTTTGTTCACTTCCTGCAGAATCAAGCCCAAGTCAACCAGTGTATAGGGAGATATACAAGCTTCCCAAGCTCGTACCATCTCGCAACCCCGCCCGTTGGAGCTATCCCTTGTCCACGGCCAAGCGTTCGTTATAATTATATACCGATCACCAACCACAGTACAGTCGACGTATCAGGACTACTCGCCTCGCCGTCGGAAGAGTCGTTCCCATCTCACTCTTGCGGATCGTCTTCAACTCACTCGGAGCCAAACAACCTCCTTCGTCAACACTACATGTACCACAGGAAGCGAGAACAAAGAAGACATCAACAATTATGTCATCCCCCTCACCCTCCAAACCTCAATTCCTCATCGACCTAGAAAGAGACGGCTACGTCGTCATCCCCTCCGTAATCCCACCCTCCGCCTGCACCTCCTTCATCGAATCCGCCTGGTCATGGCTCGAATCCTTCCCCACCAACAACTTCTCCCGCACAGACCGCAGCACCTGGACAGCCTCCCATCTCCCATCAGGCCACGCCAAAGGCCTGTACACGCGCTACTCGGTCAACCACGAAGCCTTCGTCTGGCGCATCCGCACACAACCGGGGATTCTGAAGATTTTCTCGCAAATCTGGGGGACAGACGATCTCATCGCGTCGTTTGATGGGTTGAATATCAGTTTGCCGATTCATCCCGAACATGGACGGACAGATGTGGAAGAGACGCAGCCGTGGGAACATATCGATCAAGATCCTCGCACGATTGCCGAATTCAAATTATATCAGGGTATCGCAAATCTCTCGGATAACGGCCCCTTGGACGGAGGACTCGTCGTGCTCGCGGGGAGTCATAAACTCCATCAACGCCATTTCGACGCGGTCAATGGAGGTCACTTTCGCCCGGAATGTGATTTGGGAGAAGGCCAGAATGGGTATAATTTCTACCCGGAGGATGCCGCGTGGTATCGAGAGGTAGCAGGGTGTCCCGAGGTGAAAATATGCGCTAAAGCTGGGGATTTGATTCTGTGGGATAGTCGGACGATACATTGGAACACGAGTCCTAAGGGAGAGCGGACGCGGTTCGTGACATATGTGTGTTATTGTCCGAGGAGTTTTATGAGCGAGGAGGAGTTGGAGAGGAAGAGAGAGATTTTCGAGAAAAGGAAGGGAACGACGCATTGGCCGGTGAGTTTGTTGTGCTTGTAGCGAGATGCGTGGGTTGCTCACACTGACAATATTCCCCAGAACATGAATATCGTCCCAGCAGATAAGACCGATTATTATGATGCCAAACCGAGACGGCCAGACGGTTCTTTGGACCCAGCGGATCGTACTCGACCATTCCATGAGCCAGAGGTGACTTCCGAAGTGCTGAGACTTGTCGGGGTGCGTGGCTAGTCGCCTCAGCAGTATCATGAGTTTCTCCTATCAAGACGTCCTTTTCTGCGACTTGCTCGAGCGGTATAGAATACTCCGATTGGAAACGAACATTGTCAGGTAGACAGCTCACCCCTTTCCACCCTCTTCAGCTTCCCTCTCCCCTTCAAGCCAAATCTCATGCCCGTCGCCCTCCCGCACCCACCTCCCCGCTGCCGCCCCAACCACCGCGATTCCTGCCATTCCCCACCAAGCTAACCCCACCACCCCCCGATTCAAACCCCAGCCATAAGCATAACCCGCCACAACCGGCCCCACGGTCCTCGTAGCGCTACTGACACTCTGCGCAATCCCATGCAAAGTCCCCAACACCGAAGGATGCGGAGAAGCATTGTTCACCAAAATCGCTGTCGACGGTAACGCGAATGTGCGTGCCAAAACTTGGATACTGAGGATGAAAGTGATAGATAGCCACACCCAGATTCCGCTGCTGGGTTGTTCGGGCGCGTGGTTACTGCTGGGGATAATGGCAAGATAAGGCGCCAGGAAGTAGGATAGCGGGAATAGTAAGAGACTGAGTCGATATGATCGGATGGTACCTAACCAGAAGGATACTCGAGGGAAGATGAGGAGTTGGAGCGTGATGCCTATGATGCCGAGGATGGCGAGGGCGGTGCCGATGGCTGGGGGAGGGAGGGCAAGGCCGCCTGTGAAAGTGAATGGTGGGTGGGGTCGGTAGTTCTGGGGTAAGGGAAGAGTTTCTTCGGAGGGGTCTGGATTGTAGCGTGGGGTAGAGAGGAAGACGAACCAGAGATTGCTGAAAGTCCCGACGTGCATTGCTAGCAGGCCGTGGGCGAGAAGGGTGAAGAGGACGTTCGGAGTCCAAATTCTGCGGAAGGGGAGCTTGGCCCTTTTTTGAACGGGAGTGTTGATCAAGTTTTGAGGTTTGGTGGTTGAAGTGGTGGCGAGTTCGAGGTCGTCCAGGAAACGCTCCCCTTGCCCTTGAAGAGGCACGTAGTTCTGCTGCAGTGTACTCCGCCTACAGAACATCCTCCCCAAGGATCTTCCAATTTTTAAACCCCAATCACTCTTCCCTCTCAACCCTTCTAAAGTCTCTTCCAATCCCAACACCAAAGCTAGCGTACTCCCCACCAAGAAGCCCGCATTGACCAAGTTCGGCAAAGCATACGGAAACTTCATGAACAACCATACGCCTTTCACCCCTCCCAATTTCCCTCCCGGCCCAAACCACGCTGGATAACTCCCCACGGGATCCGCCAACAACCCTCCCAACAACGGCCCTACAATGACCCCAATATTAAAAGTCATGGGCATCAGCAAAAACGCCCTGCTCTGAAACCTCTTCTCCTTTACGATTTCACTAATCATAGTCCTCATGACCCCAACATTCCCATTCAGAATTCCTCCCACAGCCCTCCAACACATGGCCTCCTCAAAAGACCGACTGAATCCAAAGCCCAGACTCCCCATCGCAGTGCCTAAGAGTCCAATGAGGATGACTCTTTTTCTCCCCATGTATTCACTATCGGCGAGACGTCCCCAGAGCACAGCGGTGAGGAATTGCGCAAATGTAAATGCTGCGGCGAGTAGACCTGCTTGGCGGGCTACGAGGGCATCGCTGGGAGGGCTGCCGGTGGAGGTAGGGAAAGACTTGAGTTGGTAGAACATGTAGCTTTGGAGAGAGGTTTGGGTAAGAGGTTCGGAGAGGCGGGCGAGGGTGAGGATTGCTAACTGGCCTTTTTGGGGGAGGTCTTTCCAGGATACTGGTTGGGGTTTAGAGGTATCGTTTGGAGGTGGTGGTTCGGCTGCGTCCTCACCACCGACTGTCTGAGCTGTGTGCGCGACCTTTTGATGTTGTTCGCGTAGTGCATGGAGAGATTGGCGAGATTGTAGGAGAGCTTTGTGCTCGAGTGTGTCGTTGTCGTGATCTTCGTCTTCTTCTTCGTCTTCTTCCTCTTCGTCTTGTTCTTCCTCCTCCTCAGCATATCCCTTGATGTTCTTCCTCTTTCCCACGTCTTGAGCCTCTTCCCATGCTATGAGTTCCACATCCGCATATCGCTTCCCATCTTCTTCAAAGCTGTGACGTTTGCTACTCGATGCACTAGGGAGCAACGTGGTCGCAGCAGAGTCCACAGTGTCCGTAGTGGTCGAACGGACATGTCTATGCCACGTATCGTCCATACAGCAGTACGAGGATGCAGGTATACGAGTGTCCAGGTAAGTGAAATGTAAAAATTCGGCGGTTAGAGGCCAGAGCGGCGGCGGTAATGCATCGGCGTTTGCAGAGCGGTGCCAAGGCAGAGTGGGCGATGACGGTGTAGAGCGAGCTGCGAGATTAGCAGATGAAAAGAGTCTAGTAGGTCAGCGGAGACAGGCAGAGTGAAGAAGAGGTCAAGGTGCTGCTCTGGTCTCTATACGATTACTGATTCGTTCGGTCGAGACGTCTTGTTGCATCCCGCCACTACAGTAACTCCTACATGCACGTCGTCGGCGCCGCCTCGTGCGAAGCGCCTTGCGATGTGGTGCCGAACTTCCGTCTGCGCTACCTGGTACGCTATCTGGTACCTGCAGCAGCACTCGGCCAACATCTTCTCTGATGTCGGAAATGTTCGATCGTCTATGGCAAGAGGATGGGTAGTAGTACACACGTGCTGTACGATGTACATACCTTGGGGGTGCCCGTCGCACTTCCAGCCGTCGACACACCTTCACGCCGTCGCTGCGTGCTTCTCGTTCCACCCGTCAAGAGACGGGTATTCCATCTAGAAGTCGTTGTCGTCAGAACCAGCAACAATGACATTGTTGACCTTGAGCACCATGCGGCACAATTGCGTTGCGAGAAGGAGTTGTTGGCGTTTGGAAATCAGAGGATCGATGACGAAGTGTTCCTTCATGTCTGCGAGTATGGTGAGCAATGTCTTCACTGCACAATTGTAAGCTGTAGTAGACATACCATTCGTTCCTGTTTGCATGCAGTCCACGCCGAGACGTCCTCTACCCTCGCCCTTGCCTTGTCGTGCTTTGAGTTCGGACAGGGATTCGATGGGACTCAAACCACTGTTCTCTGCGAGTGCCATCGGTACAGCATCGAGAGCATCAGCAAAAGCGCGCATGCTGTACTGTTCCAAACCAGAAGTGTCTAGCGCTGCTTTCTCGACTGCTAGAGAGCATGCGATTTCAGCAGCACCACCACCATACACAATTCGGTTGTCCTTGACTAGGTTTCGCACGACGCAAAGCGCATCGTGGAGCGAACGCTTGGCCTCATCGATGATCATCTTATTGCTACCGCGGATGAACGCGGTGACTGCTCGTGAGTTGGCGCACTCCTCGATGACCAGCATCTTTTCTCTCGTGGTGCCGAATGACATTTCTCTGACAATGCCTGCGTGGCCCAGCTTCTTCGCGCTCAAGTCCTCGAATCGTGGTACGATGCGTCCGTTGGTGGCAATGGCGATGAGTTCAATTTCTGGACCGCCCACCCATCGTACAGCCGGAAGCTCGTTTGTGAGAAGGAGGTGGTTGGCCTCGTCGTCGAAGCCCCACTGGCAGATGACAACGTTTGCGCCCGTGTCTTTGATCTGCTGGATCATCTCGGCAAACTTGGCCTGTTCGTACTTTTGCAGCTCCTTGAACTCGGCAACACTTGTGATATCCAGCTTGTGTTTGGTCTTCGGCTTCGGTGGTTCAAACGCGCAGGTGAGAATGGCAAGCTTCGCGTCTCGTACCTCTGACGGCATTTGTGGGTGGGAGAAATCTTTGTCCACGATCACACCCTTCACCAGTACAGAGTCCTCTAATGAGCCTCCCACCTTGCCATCGACCTTGATCAACTCAAAGTCCACGTCCTTTCTCTCCAGATCAGCGACGGACAGTACGGCGTCTACGGCCATTTGAGCGAATTGTCCATGTGCCTTGGAAACGATCTTGCTGCCCAGGGACGTTCTGGCGCACTTGTAGAGGTTGTCGGTGTCGGTCCTGCTGAATGGCATGACATCTGATATGCGGTCCAGCTCTGCCACTGCCACTTCGCAAGCCTGATCATAGCCGTCTGCTATCCTGATGGGGTGGATTCCCTTGTCGATGAGTTCTGCAGCCTGCTCGAGCAGAGCGCCTGCCAGCACCACCACACCTGTCGTTCCATCCCCAATTTCGGCATCCTGGGATTGTGAGAGTGAGACTAGCAACTTGGCAATGTGGTCCTTGATCTCCATCTGACCCAGAATGGTTGCGCCATCGTTCGTGACGGTAATGTCGCCGTCGGGAGAGATGAGGATCTTGTCCAGTCCTCGGGGACCTAGCGAGGTCTTGACGATGGAGGAGACAGTGCGAGCGGCGAGAATGTGGTTTTTGACAGCCTCGTTCCCGTGTGTGCGCTTCTTGCGGCCCTGGTCACGGACGATAATGAACGGTCGTCCGTTCTCGTCCTGTGTGATTTGAGCTGTTGTTCATGGTCAGTTCCCTCAAGCATACATCGCTCCTGTCTTCTGTTTCCCCTGACATACCGTTGCTCAGATCGAGGTCTATCGCCTAACATTAGCCCCTGCCTCACAGTGTGTCTCACTCATCACCACCGTACTCACTCATGCCTTGACCTGCCATCTTCCCAATTCTGCACTTCTGACACCGTGGTCTTCGCTTCTTATGCCGTTACGGCGAGATTCCCAGCTCGGAAAACACCTCCAGGCGACTCGTCCACGCTGCGTGTCGTCTCGAGTGGGTATTCGTCGAAAAGATGGTGGTGCGAGAATTATATTGAGGCGGCGAAAGAGGGCGGTGGTCGGTATGCGTATGTTGGCTTGTTGCTCGAACTTTTCGTGGAGAGGGTCGCGTCGAAAGCCGCTCGCTCGGAAGCAGCCGAGAGCTCAGCATGGGAGGCGCGACTAGGAAATGAAAGGCTGGACAGAGCTCCTCTTTCACTTTCACTTTCACTTTCACGCGCTCACCCTCCTGCGCGCGCCATCCTCCCTCACACCAGCACACATCACTGCATTGCCGCTCCCGTCTCTCCTTCGAGCGCCTTGCGACAGCGACAACAACAACCAGAACAACACGCGACGCGAAGAGCGACGCTCATAGCGGCACCGACAGACGCGCCAGAGCTCCGCCAGACGACACGGAGAAATTCCCCAACGCGCCACCATGCCTGGTCAGTTCGCACTCGTCACCTGACAGCACTCCGGCCTGCTAACAGCATTCGTTCATGCAGCTCTAGTTGATTCCGACGGCTCAGACATCGATATTCCCGATGAAATACCGGCCAAAACAAAGGTAGTAAAGGGCGAACAACCAGAGGAGAGCGAGGACGAAGAGGCCGAGGACGAAGAGGCCGAGGACGAATATGTTGTGGAGAAGATCATCAGCCACAATTTCAAAAAGGGCGAGACGATCTACTTGATCAAATGGGCCGGCTACGAAGACGAAGAAGACAGGACCTGGGAACCCATTTCAAATCTGTACGCCCGGCACTTAGTACACGCGTCGTAATGTGACAATGCTGATCTTCTTGCAGTTCTGGTGCCCGAGACCTGCTGGAAGCCTATCATCGCAAAATCGGTGGCACGCCAGAGCCTCCTGTCAAGGGCAAGAAGGGCGGCAAGGCCAGTCTGGGAAAGCGAGCTGCCTCTACTGCCTTCGAAGACTCCCCAGCACCGGCTTCAGGCAAGAAGGGGCGTCCGCGGAAATCGGATGCCAATGGCGAAGCATGGGAACCACCTCTCGGCTCCTGGGAGGACCAAGTCAAATGCGTTACGGCCATTATTGAAGCCGAAGATGTCGACGACGAGGGCATCATCGTCAACAAGAAGAAGGGCGTTCAATCACTCGAAGGTCTGGTAGAATGGAACAACGGCAAGAAGACCCAGCACAAGATGCCTGTACTACGGCAACGATGTCCACAGAGGTTGCTCGACTACTACGAGGGTCATTTGTAAGTTCTACATATTCCCGTTCCCAGCACGGGCTTCTGCCACTGCTCGACTGAATCCCTGCTTAGACAATTTGTAGATTAAAGCCAAAGATGGAGGCTTTGGAGGCTGATGATGACATGGAGATCTGAGCTGACCGCCTCTTGCTTGAATAGGGTCTTCCAAGGGGATCCCAGGTATGTTAGCTGAGCACTTCACCATCGAAGCAGCTAGACGGTTGCAGTGCGTACGTCTGGACCTATTCTTGTCTGACTCGCCAATACGAATAGAAGCTGATTCTTTTTTTTCCTAGCACGTTGGATGTCCCATGCGAGGACTTGGACACGTACGAAGAGTAGAGTAAGGGCAAGGGCGTGGAAAATACCTTACATGTACTTTGTCATTTTCAGCATGGCGCAAACATGGAGGGGGGAAATCACAAATCTTTCTGTACCTGATGTTTGCCACTGCTCTCTGCTTCCCACGCTCACTTCAATTGCTACGGCAATAGTCCCTTTCGTGCATTCTTTCTTCCACGATGAAAGTCTATTGGATCCTGATTGCCTATCACATTACCAAAGACTACCTAGGTCGTTGTTCTTCTTCAGTAAAGTATAGCGTCAAGTCTCTGCTACTCCGACTAGAGGCCCATGCTCAGTTCTTTTCTGAGCTTGTTGTATTGATCCCGTCAGGTCCAGCGGCTGGAACTGGAGACGCACCCAAGGAAACATCATTCCGAGACAAGAGACTTCACGTATAAGAGCGGATTATGGGAACATCTTTGGTATCATATCTCCTCGCAATCTTGCAACGTAGAAGCCACGCGTAAGCAGCAGCAGGTGTGTTCACCTCATAGTCATGGTACGCACCTCATAGAATCCTTCTATGCCGATGCGTATCTTCTTCTATAGTCATATAGTCCACATTGAGCTTTGCTTCGTCATCTCTATCATCGTTTGCGCTATTCGTGACCCCGCCTAGGCTGCCGGTGCAGCAGTAGACATCACCTGCGGAATTGGCGGGAAGGGGAAGCCCTGCATCCTGCTTCGAATCGTAGCCAGTGGAGTACCGGCTTGTGGCGATCGCGACTTCAGGGGAGTGTCAGCCTCCGCTCCTATAGCGCATCAGCTCCACCATCTTCCCAATTTCCCGCCAACCAAAAGGCATCAAGACTCAAACAAACTCACCCTAAGCATTCTGATCGAGTCCCAGATCCTCCTCGGCAGGAACCACACGCAGCGTATTCGTGTGTCCCATTCCACCTCTCCAGCCTTGCACACAAATGACAGCGTCGCCCTTGTTGAGAACACCCAACTTGATGGCATTGCTAATGCCCCACTTGAGACGCTTGTCAACATCCTCTTGCCAGGGTGTGGTCTTGAAGTCAGGCTTCTCCTGATCGTAGTGGAATGGGTAGACACCGCGATACAAGTGCGAGTAGCGAGAGGCGCGAGCATTGCGGGTGACCATGATGATGGGGCAGACTG
Source organism: Mycosphaerella sp. Ston1 (assembly GCA_000504405.2). NCBI lineage: Eukaryota > Fungi > Ascomycota > Dothideomycetes > Mycosphaerellales > Mycosphaerellaceae > Mycosphaerella > Mycosphaerella sp. Ston1. The sequence continues at coordinate 23,744 of AWYF02003339.1, forward strand.
GACGGTATTTGGAGATGAGGCGGGCGGTATTACCGCTGGGAATATGTTAGCATGGAAGGAAGATGTGAGGAGAGAGAGCGAGAGAGAGAGAGAGCGAGAGAGAGAGAGATGAAAAAGGAAGATGGTACTCACGAAGTGGTCAGGACGAGAATAGCTCCAGCGTTCTGCTCGAGAGAAGCTGACACGGCAGCCATGGCGCAGTTCTCAGTGGTTGGCACAGGTCGTGGTGCAAGCTTCTTCAGCTCATCGTACGAGTTCAAGTAAGGAATGGCAATCTCAGCAAGCAAACACGTCTCGTGCATCATGGTCACAGCCTCTCGTGGGTAGTTACCCTTGGCCGTCTCGCCGGACAACATGACACAATCGGCGCCATCCAGAACAGCATTACCAACGTCGCTGACTTCGGCACGGGTGGGGCGTGGGTTGTAGGTCATGCTCTCCAGCATTTGAGTAGCGCAAATAGAGGGCTTGCCAGCAATGTTGCACTTGGTAATCATCATCTTCTGTGCAATGAAGACCTGGGCGGGAGGGATCTCGATACCCAAATCACCACGAGCCACCATGACACCGTCGGTGACCTTGAGAATCTCATCGAAGTTGTTAACTCCCTGTTGGTTCTCGATCTTGGCGATGATCTGGATGTCCTTGCCCTCCTCGCCGAGCACCTCACGGATCGCGGTGATGTCCTCTGCGCGGCGAATGAACGATGCAAAGACCATGTCCACGTTGTTCTTGACGCCGAACTTCAGATCGGCCTTGTCCTTTTCGCTCAGAGCGGGGAGATCGACGTCTGTCTTGGGCAGGTTGACACCCTTTTTGCTGCTGATCTTGCCGTTGTTGATAGCCTTGCACTTGAGTGTCTTGTCGTCCACCACCTCTAACACCTCGAAAGCGAGCACACCGTCGTCGACGTAGATGGTGCGGCCCTTCTCAATGACCTTGGTGATGTTCTTGTAGTCGACGTACATGTTCTTGTTGTCGGAGGCGGTGGCATATTGGTCGTCTGTGGTGATGTTGATCTCGGAGCCGGCGGAGATGGGGATATCCTCGTCGTTGGGGGTATTTCCGGTACGGATTTCGGGGCCCTTGGTGTCGAGGGCAATGGCGACGGGGCGGCCTTCTTGGGTGGCCTCGGCCTTGCGGGCGTTGTCAATGACGGACTGGTGGTACTCGTAGCTGCCGTGGGAGAAGTTCATGCGGACGACCTGCAGACCAGCAGTGCGGAGCATGTTGATCTTTTCGGGAGAGTTGGTCTTGGGGCCTGCAGACAATGGAATGGGTCTCGTCAGTGTCATTCATTCCATGAGGTGTCTTGTGATGTGTTCATCTCTATTTCTGTGTGTGACTCTCTCTCTATCTTTCTGGTCGGAGGCATACCAATGGTGCAGATGATGGAGGTGCGTCTGAACTGCTTCGGCGGGTGGTACTCGGTGTTGAGCGAGGCGAGCCATTGCACACGCGTGCGGCCATATTCCTGATGCACGAGCGAGTCGCCCATGGTGGTGTTGGTGTGTGGGTGGTGTCTAGCTCTTTTGCTAGACGGTGATGTTGTTGTTGTCGAAGAAAGAGAAGAAGAAGAAGAGAAGAAGAAGTGGTGGTGGTGGGAGTAACTTTTTCAGCTGACGAGGTGGGGATAGAAGTAGAAGTAGAAACAGGCAGTTTCAGTGGTGCCAGTCCGAGACAGTGCGGAGTGGGCTGGTGGTATCGGAGAGATAATACAGTGCGAAGGAGGATATATACCGTAGATAAGTAGATCTAGTACTGTAGTCTGTAGGTAGGTAATGTAGTTCTATCTATAACGTACATGTAGTACCTTACCTACATAAGCCATAAGGTACATACTTTGTGGAACCCCCACCAAAAGCGCCTCTGATTCTCAACAGACGGCCACCCTCCACCCTCCACCCTCCGCAGTGTTACCTTAGTATTACAGTAGTAAGTCAAGTAAGTGAATCTCCGAACGCGACGTGCCCATTCCATTGGCTGTCCTGTCCCCCATTCGGACTTGTATCCAACATATACACATCTCCACGCCTTGCCAATCTTTTGCCTCACATCCATCACTTGACACTGGGAGGCTGGACACTGGCACGATAACGCCGACCGTCTCTCGGAAAAGAAAAGAAAAGAAAAGAAAGTCAAGGGTCCACCGTCCATCTATGGTCGTCGGTCCTACTGTACTGTAGGTACATACATATATGCCCCCCCCCCTCGGCGCATACTATCTCAAGCCTTGGCTGTCTGTATCATCATCCATCACCCCTGTCCCTCTCCGGACAGCGACGTCCTACATCATAGGTACATGTACTCTCTACGGAGTAGATGTCTATTCTCTTCTATAGGAGCCTCACACTGTATATACATATATACATATATACAATATGGCACTACTACTTCTACTAGTGCTGATAGCAAGCATATAGTATACTCTAGCAAGGCCTCAGAGAGTCATCAGAGATTCACAAGTTACAGAGAGGTAAGTAAGGTGTGTACTACTCCGTAGAACTAGAATACTTCCCCGGGATGGACGGACTATATAGGCTTAGTAGAACTATCCTGCCGAGAACGAGTACTGTAGTATAACCCGACTGCTATACTACATGTACCTTTAGTGCTATGTTACCCTATGTATGCAGCGCCGTCGTCCTGATATATGACTACTGCTACCACTACCACCGGCGAGGCAGATGTCCTACAGCACATATCTCTCTTGTAAAGCAGACTTTTCGAGGCCTGTCATCAAGATCAGCCTAAAGAAGCAAGCAAGCTGATCCATGGAGAGCTAGAATAATAAACCTCGGCAGGGTTACAGACAGACAGAGTGACAGTCTGACAGACAGACAGACATGTAGTAGCCTAGTGAAAGGTGGGATCAGAAGGTGATGGACTGATGGCATCGTTCTCCTCTTATTAGTCCAAGGTATGGAAAAGGCCAAGCTGCATCTGTACTCCACAGACCGCAAGCAACTCATCATCAGCTTGCCTCGCCTACTTCGCCTCCGCTCCCGAACCACAGCCTCGACTCTCCTCTTCCTGCTGCTGCTCCTCTTCTACTTCCGCGTCAAGCCCGCCATTCAACATCATCGCCTCTCCATCCCCCCTGGCCGCGACCTCGATGCCTTCGACGTGTCCACATATCCATATCCCTCCAACACCACCTCCCCTTCCCCCTCCGTGAACCTCGTCGTCGCGACCACCGCCAAAGATGACATTTCCTGGACCTCCAAACTCGTCATCCCCAACTTGACCATCATCCGCTACGTCAGCGACTCGCCCACCGCTCCCTACCACCCGGCCGTCCCGCGCAAAGGCCGCGAAGCATTAATGTACCTCACCTACCTCCACGACTTCTACAACCAGCTCCCAGACATCAGCATCTTCATCCACAACCACGAAAACCCCTGGCACATCGACGGCGCACTCCTCGAATCTCTCACCTTCGCCCTCACACACCTCGACCTGCACCAAGTCCTCTCCCGCGAGTACTTCAATCTCCGCGTGAGCTGGAAATTCGGCTGTCCCGATTGGATCAATGTCCGAAATACGACGTACCACGACATCATCAAGCCGGAACAACACCACATGGCAGCTTCCATGCGCGCTCTCTTCGGCCCCGGAATCCGCATCCCGCAGACCCTCGCGACGCCGTGTTGTTCGCAGTTTGCAGTGACGCGCGAAGCGATCCGGCGGCGGTCGCGAGCGGAATATCAGCGTTATATTCAATGGTTCGCGGACTCGCCGTTGCCGGATAGTGTCACGGGGAGGATTTGGGAACATCTCTGGCCGTGGGTGTTTGTGAAGAATACAGTTCGCGATTGTGCGGTGGAGTGGAAGAGTTTGTGTCGGATGTATGGAGTGTGTTTTGCGGGGGGGAAGAAGGGTTTGAGGAAGTATCAGAAGGTGTGGGATGAGAGGAGGGGGTTAGAGCGGAAATCGACTGTGTGGAGGGAGATTTGGAGTCCGAGGGTGGTGGAAGGGTGGAGGGTGAAGAGGGTGGTTCTGACAGAGTGGTTGCATGAGAATTTGCAGGCCGCCTTGGACAGAGGGAAGAGTGAGAAGGTGAGGGCAGATGCATGGGGGAATGTGACTCGGAGTGCTGCTCCTCACTAGTTCTACCGTAGTGCCAACTACCTACCTAGCTATATAAACTACCTTATACATATCTATATATAAGAAAAAATCTACAATTTACTCCCCCTCGGCATCCTCTCCCACTCTCTAAACCGCTTAAAATACTCTATCGCCCCCGGATTCACCACCGTATTACTCACCACCACCTCCTCCTCTTCTCCATCCCCCGACGACGAAGAAATCACCTCCTTCACAACCGTCTCCACCTTCTTCCCATTCACCGTCACAGGAATCTCCGGCACAGCCACCACAAACTCCGGAACATGTCTCGCCGACAATCCCACTTTCACCGCCATCTGAATCTGTTCCACACGTTCCCGAGTGAGAAATTCCCCCTCTCGCATGACAACGAAGAGGAAGACTTTTTCGTCGGAATCTTCTTTCCCTTCTCCTTCTTTACCTCCTCCTTTTCCTCCTTCTCTTTTATTTATTATTATTGTGCTTCTGTTTGATTTTTTTCGTCTCCTCCTCCCAACACAAAGCGTCTGAGAAATAAACTCAGTAAAAGGCGGAGCTTCGACAATTGCGTAAATTTCGCCCGACCCGAATCGGATCCCCGAAGGATTCAGGACGCCGTCGGATCGGCCGTGTAAGACTAAACCGCCTGTTAGAGGGCGGTATTGGAGCCAGTCGTGTTGCGCCCAGACGTCTATTGATGATGGTTGTGATGGTTGTGATGGGAGAGTTTCGAATTTAGCAAAATAACTCTGGTGGTATTTCGAGCCGCGGGCGTCGTCGCCCCAGAAGAAACATGGCATGCTGGGAAACGGGGTGCGGATGATCAGTTCGCCGGCTGCGCCGGTTTGCATGATGGAGGCTCCGGTCGTGGGGTCGGCGATGTCGACGTTCATGCCCAATGCGAACATTTGCATTTCTCCCGCGTATACGGGATCGGTGGGGCTGGCCGCGATGAGAGAGGTGGCGATGTCGGTTCCGCCGGCTGTGTTGCAGAGTTGGATGTGTGGGGGGAAGGATCTGTAGAACCATCGGTATTGGTCGGGAGATAATATGGCGCCGGTTGTGTAGACGATGCGGAGGGATGTGAGGTTGAAGGATGTCTTGGGGACGATTTTGGCAAGCTCGAGTTCGAGTAAGTATCGAGGTGAAGTGCCAAAGTAGGTGACTTTGTATTTCTGGATCATGTGGAGGAGCTGGGAAGTGGATGGGTACATTGGTGAGCCGTTGTAGACGATGGTAGTGGCACCGCTGGCGAAGTAGCCACTCATAATGTAAAACACAATCCAGGAAGTACTGGAGTATTGTAAAATGACATCTTTGGGGGTGGTTGAATTGTGTATGATGGCGACTTTTTTCAACTGTAGGAGGATGCCGTGGTGGTGCACAATGCACTTGGGGGCTCCCGTTGTACCTATCGTTGATGTGAACATGGATTACACGTATGCATACCAAAGATGAGTGAAGATTGGTAGGTCCATACCTGAAGAATAGCATATCAGAAGAGGATGCGTGAATGCAACTCTCTCAAACGTGAGTTCATCCGCAGCGTCTGCCTTCTCCATAAAGCGATCAATGGTGTCATATTCAGACTTCTCCTCAGCAAGAGGCACGATGTACACCTGAGGTTCAGGAGACAAACGAGCCACAATGTCAATTACCTTGCTTCTGGTAGAAACTGTCTTTCCCTTGTACAATGTATGAGAATCCGCAAACAGTATAGTCGGCGAAACCTGCTGCAGTCTCGAAACGCAACCTTCCAGACCCAGATCGGGACTGATACAAGTGAAAATCGCGCCGATGCTCGCCGCTGCATGGTAGAGCACCATCGCGGGTATAGAAGTAGCAACAAGTGCTGCGACTCGATCGCCTATTTTGACGCCACTATGTCGCAGAGCACTGGCAGTCAATCTGACTTCTTCACGGAATTGCTTCCAAGTCAGAACCTCCCCATTGCCTTTTTCAAGGTCGGTATCTTCTCGAACTCCAATCAGTGCCACAGCATTCTCATCTGGATTGGAGAATAATGCGTTCTCGGCATAGTTGAAGCGTAGGTCCGGAAACCATTTCGGATTGGAACTCATTGGGACGGAATCGTCATATGCCTTTGTCGTGCCAGCAGGCAACGGAGGCACAAATTGTAAATAGCCATAGAGATCGCACCAGAAGTCCTGTGGACTTTCCACACTCCATTTGTGAAGGTCTTTGGCAGACTTGAGATTCTGGTTATATTTCTTGTTGACGTGACGTCGATACTCGTCCATAGGAGTGTGGCCGGCATTCTGCGGTGTCCAGAGCTTTTCGGGCGATTTTGCTAGGGTTGTCATGGCTGTTTTCAGCTATGGTAAGGTAGCCAGCATTCTAATTAGTCTATAGCGGGAAACGATGCTGGAGAGGTGAAGATACATGTAGTCAAAGTAGCCGGAGGGAGTGGAGATGAGTTCGGCTATGCGGTCTCGCAGAAGTATCAAGGATATCCTGTATTAAACCTTTAGCCTGTTGCCAAGTCATAGTTCTACATGTTTGTTCCTTCAGGCTTACCGTAGGATGTTGGTTCCGCAACAACAGACATCGAAATACAACAGTGTGAACTGTAATCGATCAGCAACACACGTCCCACGCAGCTGCGCTCACCTTTCTAGATCATTACATATCTCAAAGTTCTACTGGTCAGTGCAGATGTATCATTAATAGTCATTTCGATTTCTGTCTACGTGATTATATTTCTCAAGTGTATCCAAGAAGAACATGAGATGCCTCTTTTCCGATGAACACCAAACCATCACAGCGCCTTTGCCATGCTTTTTCGGATTCTCTCGAGCCGAACCTCAGAGGTCTATGAGTAAGATGAAGAGTCACAAGTGAAACTTCCTCTTACGTTACCAGAGTTGTACTGGTGAATGATGTCTTCCACGCTGGCATATGTTCCTGCAACCAGCACGACGCCTCCGATGAGAAGGACGAGTGCGTTGACGATGCTGAGAGTAATGTTTCTCCACCCCTGATGCCACTTTCCTTCCTTGATGAGCTGGAACCAGAAAAGAGCCGGGAAGTAGAATGTGAAGCCGGAGATGAAGAGCGAGGAGATCAGACCGAGCAGAGCGTTGAAGAATGGAATGGCCTCGGCAATGACCCAGCCAATGATGGTAATCAGAGCGATGAGAGCAATCCAGATCCCCCAAGCCTTCTTGTTCCTCATGTACTTGATGTCGAGCTTGTTCTTGAACGCAAGGTCCATAATGTATCGGCCCACGACTGTGCCGTTGATGCTTCCTGAAATGAAGATGACCGGAAGCGCAACGCCGAATGCCACGCGAGAGACGGTGAAGCCGGCCGATAGAAGAGCTGGAGACTTGACAGCCGAGCCGACGAATGCGTAGATGAGAGCGCCGGTCAGGGTGTAAATGAAGATCTCGATCAGTCCGAGCGTCCAAATCGATTTGACGAAATCCTTGGGAGTGTGCATCTCAGACATAAAACTGAATTGGCAGACGGCGAAGGAGTATGCGAAGATAATGTTGGTGGTCGACAGGAAAGCAGCATAGAATGTGGTGCCCTCTGCTGGCCAGAGCTCCCAGTCAACAGCGGAGAGACCTCCCGGGGCCTGGTGGGCTTGGACGCCAGTTGCGATGATTGTGATGAGGATGGCAGCGATGATGGAGACAAAGTCGATATAGCCCAGAATTGCAACATCGTGGAAGGTCGGAGGCAAAGCCACGACGAAGAGAATGATGGCCGAGATCACGGACCAGACAAGTGCGCATACCGTTGGTTCGTTGACAATGCGGATGAATGCGATCGTTCCAGTCAGGGCGTGAGAGCCAACCAGCAGAACCAGGAAGAGCACAAACATGACGGCAGTCAGCCAGTAACCGAATCGTCCCCAGATCAACCTGACAGCTTCGGCATAATCGTTGACGTGAGGGTACTTTAGTTTGACCTGTCCGACAACATAGGAGGTGTAGATGGCGACCAGCCCGAGACCAACACACATGATCACTCCAGGAACCATACCAAGAGTGGCGAAAGCTGAAGGGACCGAGAGTGAGCCCAGGGCGATGGCCTCCACAATCAGACATATCGTGAGTCGCTGCCAACTGAGTCGTTTGAACTTGTCTTCGCCTTCTGCGAGGGTCACAACCGCACCCAGTTGATTCTCTGGGTCGTTCTTCTCTGCATCCTTTGCCATGCTGCTTGCGCTTGCTTCGTCGCTCGATGGCTTCTCCTCCCGGTAGCCACCGTTGCCGCGAGCGGCGCCATACTCTGTGAAGCCAGGGGACATGGTAAAGCACCCGATGTTAATTGAGTAGTGGTGGCTTCTCGGACACCAAGCAACGATATAGAATGCACGGTGTGGTCGGTCCGCTTCAGAGAAGGGCGGGGTGAAAGTGATGGAGACAAGAGTTCGATCGACACTGAACGGACAATGCAGGGAGGGCGATAGAGCGGGTTTTGAGCAGCGGCAAGGCGGTGGCCCACAAGCACCATCAACTAGCAGCAGTGTGAGTGTGTCATTGAGACCGGGACTGGCATGTGCGCGGAACCCACCGTGCGCGCGACACTACCTTCCCTTCCCTTACCTACACTCCATACTCCTACAGGCACTGTAGTCTGGCACGGTGCTACTATACCTTACGGACGGAGTGGCACCGTAGAAGATACGATACTGTCCCTTACAAGGCTACATGTCCCTGACAGGCACGAATCAGCGTCATGGCGGTCATTCTGCCAGGCCACCAATTGGGGGAAGATAAGCAGCATATAAAGTATACATGGCAGGTCAGGCAGCTTAAGCAAAGCTTCCAAGCCTTAAGGTAGCATCGAATGCGTATGGAAGAAGCTGAAGGCGGCAGTGGAGTGGTTTGACGACCGGGTGATGAAATTCTACTTCGGCCGCATAGAACTAACCTTGGAACGACGTCATGGAAGTCGGACTTGTACTCCGTACATGTACATTATTCCCTACCATTCGTAGTATGTTAAGCCGATCAAGGCGGGCTGTGGCGCGTAAAAAGCAATTGTTGTCACCACCAAGCACTCTTGGGCTGCCGCTTTCCATCATGCTTATTCCATGTATTATACATGTACAGAATGCAACGATAGAGACGTTGTACCACTGTCGACTGCCATCACACCTCATCGATGATATTTCCCACGGATAACGAGATGCCAGCAACTATGTGGTCGGCCCGGAATGTCCAATCAAATGCTGGTATCATACACATCTATAGTTCTATACCTTGCCTGACCACCCTTCCATGGTCGACAGTACATACATGTCCATTGGTAGGTAAATACCTAATCACAAACAAATTAACGCTTCCTTCCTGGATGCTTCGGATGTCTTGGTGGATCTGCCTTCCACTCGGCAACACCGGCCTCGCCGCCGCACGCATCCTTGACCGCAACCCTTGATCGGGACATACTAACCGAGCTAGAACCATTCACCAACTGTGCGTTTTTCTCTCAAGTAATAGCACATGCGATTAGCCATTGTGCGATTAGACATTTCTACTATAGTATACATCCCCCATGGTTCTCCCTACTAGGTTGCTACAGCGTCGAGCGCTCTCTACGAATAACATGAGCGTACGGTACTGTTACCTACCTAGGAAATGTATGTTGCCACATGGCTCAAGCAGGATGCGGAAGAATCTTGGTTGTACTAAGGTACACAAGGTTGCAGTGTAGGTCAATGTCTTGGCAAAGGGCAAATCTCATGATCCTGGTTACATGCATGCCATTTCGGCCTACATGTATGCGGGCAGAGTCGGCACACCGAAAAGGCCTCACAAGTCCTCTCAAAGCGCACCGAGATGAATTTGATTGTCTCTCTCACTTTCACGTGCAACCATGGAACCACAGATCCACAAATATGTGTTGCCGCCCAATGCCGCTGATGAACTGGGTCCTTTCCATTTTTTCATTCACATGAGTGTCATCACGTGGTTTGGTGGGCCACAATACACCTGTAAAGTGATATCTGGTGAACTGGCAAGTTTGAGGACTAAGGCAGTTCAAATGCTGGCCATTATTATTCCCAGCAACTGCGTCGTGCTCGCAATCGTTGTATCGAGCAACGCGTAGACACATATTAATGCTGTCTGCACCATCGATCCTGTTGGTCTCCCCGAGAAAGGCACTGTCATGGCCTCCCAATAGATCCCATAGGTGGCACAACAGGCCTCAATGGTGATGCGCGAGCTTTCTCCGCCGCAACATTATCATCACTCTTCTCCCTCCCATCATCCTCACCTTCATACGGAATGTGATACCACAAATTATCCCACACCCCCGGTACAGCAGCGCGATCGACCTTCTGATCCCTCTTGACATAAAACCTCGACCACCACCTTTTCATAAACCCATCCAGAATCCTATGATCCTTCCTCCTCGCACCCTTCTCATCTCCCAACTGCTCCTGAGGCACATGTTGCAAATTCGCAATCCCCGCACTCAAACCCGGTCGCAATCTCCTCAACTCCCCAAATTCCACATTTCTCGTCCGAGGCCAAGGCGTCCATCTCATAAACTGCAATTCTATGGGGAGATGCTCCTTCCCCCTACTCTCAGCACTCCACCTCCTCAATCCATCTCTCCCTCCTCGACGCACTTTCTCCGGTAAACTCACGCGGATCCCATGAATCATGGGACCGGTCAGAAGCGATACCGCGATTGCTGGAGTGGCGGATAGCGCGATGCAAGTGGGAATCCACCAGTTGCTGTGTTCGGGAGAGAAGTAAAAGCCGGGAGCGTAGATTGTGGTGCCGACGAAGAAGACCACGAGTGTGAACATCCGAGTGAGACCGACGCTGAGCGTGGCTGGTGTGCCGCTGCGGTAGATGTTGATTGTTGCGGGATAGATTTGGGCGGATTTCTGGCTGCGCGCTGCTAGAGCCGCGGAGCTTGCTGGGCGGATATGTCCATGAGTAATGAGGCGTGTAGTTAGCCGGATGGAAGATTGTTGACGGTGAGCCTGCCGGAGCAGGCTGGATATGAGAGGCATCACATGCTGATTTGGTGGAGTTCAGAGCAGATGTGAGCGATGTGATATGGAGGATGTGAATGTCTCTCGAAGCGAGTTTCGGCCGAGACTTCCTTCCTTCACTGGGCATTGAATGCTGGAAACGACCGCATCTTCGTCCACAACCTTCTTAGATGTTGCAATGCATTCTCATGGCCATCATTATGCTCGATAGTGGTTACGACCGCTCGGCGGTCGATCGCAACATGCAATGACAAAAGGTCCAAAGGAAGACCAGAACGACAATACATAGTAACTATTTATTGCCATACATTTAGGACGCGGGAGCCCGTTGTGCTTGCTGTGTCTTTCGGATTTACATATTATGCATCAGCCGCTCAGGCCAGGGAGAGTTGTTTTCTCCTATAGATTAGTTTTTCCAGCTGCAGGTGGTTTTCGTGTAATGTTGCCGTCCGATATGCGGGTTCTAAAGAAGCGAGTTCAAAGTTGTGCTTGTAACAAGTAAAGCCCGAGGCTGATGGGGTGGTCAAATTTCTTGCCATTCTTGCATATTAGAATTGCACGAGGAGGACAGAATCGATCCAGTTATGCTCTATCAATGAGCTAAGCAAATACATGTACATGTACCTTAGTATTGCTGTACCTTATGAAGTATAGTGAAAATTGGTGTTGATTTGATGACCTCATCATCAAAGCTCATGTCTCGTGCAACTTTCGTGATTGACAACCGATTCATTCATATACCACTGCAGTGTCCACTACAAAGTGCCAACAAACTGTCGCTATGGGCTCCGCATCGTCCAAAGCAGCCAAAGCAGCCGGTTCTGCCGCCCGCAAATACCCAGCTCGATCACCACTGGCGTCAGCAACAACCAACACTCCCGCTCCTCCACCACCACCTTCATCCGCACAACAACAACCAGGCCCAACAGTGCGACCAGCCCCCAGCGCCAGCGGCGAAAGAGATGCAGCCATTAACCTCGATGCCTCCGATCCAGACTTTGCACAGTCCCTCCGGAGTCTAGGTCCTGTTCAACCCAATCCTACGCTTTCGCCGACATCAGCTTTCAATCAGAGCCACTCTTCTGCATCAACACAACAACCCGATCCTAGACTCAATCCTGCTGTTCTTGTGCTTTCTGCTCGAGCGGATTTGGCTAGTAGGGCCGATGCAGAGATTGCAGAGACTGGACGTCGGGGCAGGGAAAATAAGCGAGAGTTTTTGGATGTGTATACCATCAGGCAGATTCTGACGTTTAGAGAGCAGGGAAGGAGTGCGGAGGCAATTGAAAAGCACTTGAGCTTGAAGAAGGGTGTGTTGGATAGATTGGGCGCTGAAGGCGTGTTTGGGTTGATTCAAGAGAGTGGAAGGGCGGAGAAGGAGGTGAGGATGGTGTGATACACAAATGCCGATGGTGCAGATTAGCAGGTCAGGAAGTTCAAGAAAGTGCCTCTTTGAAGAGCGATCGTGAGACGAGGTGACAGGAGTCAAGGTACATGTATAAAGGCGAAGGCAGAAGCAGACCACCTCCGAGTCGTCTCTCAGGACAAGTGGGAAGGGAATGTCAGCCCGCGCCGCCGCTCATGAAGGAGGCTAATGAGTGAACCATCCTGCAGAAGAGGCACGGATAGGGTTACATGATATCATGCTGTCGGCTGAGTGGCCGATCATGACCATTGCACATACCTGCAACAATTGTTCGTGCTCAAGGCCGCAGAAATGGTGGGATAATACAGAGATGATGGATATGCGCCTACTCCCTGTGTTCTAAGTTCGTTCTTACCGGATTTGCATGAAAACCTGCCGCCGACACGTCCAACTGGCTTCTACTTCCGTTCGCGAAAAGCCACCGCCACAGGTGGCATCAATGGAATCCCGTCCAATTCGCAGTTGTTGAATCCCGATATCTCGAAACAAAAGCAGTCCGACCCCATCCGAATAATGCATGACAAATGAGTTACAGCTCAACACATGTTCGCAATTATGTGCGATCTTGGTTCGAGTACGAAAATAACTAGCAAGCAATCGCCATTAGTGACATTGAGCTGGCCCCATTGACCTCATGGCCCAAAGCACTTCGACTCCGATTGCCAGATGTGGCCCAAGCGAACCAGCGTCTTCATTGAAGGAGAGCTCAAGGCTATACCACTATCACGGACGACTGTTGACACGACCAAAGAGCCTGTTCCGACCGTCGTGCTCAAGTCGACCCTTGAAGCTTGCGGAAAGCTGACACCAAAATGTAGCTTTTGGCTAGCTTTTGTCAGATTTCGTGGGAGCCAGGGAACCTGCGGAATATCGATGATTCGGCGAGCTCTGAACTGTTCAACAGAGCCTCGCACCAATATCATTGTCCCCTTGTGACAACCACTCCGCCCATTCTGCATAGAACCGGAGAACGAAGTATCCGGAGGTGTAAGTAAGCTCTCACCCCTTGCTCGCAAGCGAGGAGGCATTACTATTGCTCAGCTTATTCACACTCGGATTGCGCCTCCTCGTTTACGAGGAGGGGTTTGCAACTAAGCAACACCTCCGGATACAGGGAAGATTGGGTAAAAGAATAGCTACAAAGCTGATGAAGAATTAGTTCGCGCGCTGTGAAGCTGTCTACGGAGCCCTGCCCACCTATCGACTCCACGAGTCCACAATGGCACAATCCAGATTTGACCAGGACTATCCTACGCTCCGGAGGGAAGTTAATTACGACAGCGTTTCCCAAAGCTGCAGCCTGCTTGAGTGACATAATGTAACAAATCGACCGTATATACTCCGTACAACGCGCAGATGCCATTGTCGCTCTGCGAACTGAAACTGGTCCTGGAGTCACTTTGCGACTGTGCGACGAACACAACATCGCCCTTAACGGGCTAAGAGCGGAAACAAAGCTGGAGTAAAGGCACAACAAGAACACAAGGTACCCCAGACAGGAGCGCCTCGAATAGAGTTCTTAGCATTACAAACCCTAATCTACCAACTGCTGTGCAGCAAAATATAGATAGCAAGATGGGCCACAACATCCTCTAGCCCCCAAAAGTCTCTTCCACAACCTCACTACTACAACGTCTGACGAATTCTCGAACCATGCCAACACGCCGCACTAACATCAAGAAGCTCCTTTGGAATATAGCACTTATATTCTGCTTGAAAGCTATATTACAGCTAGACGGCTGTCAGAAAGTGTGTCAATATTGCACAACGTCAGGTCCTGGAAGCGTATGTCTCCTGTCTCGTTTTCCCTTATATTCCTATCCGATCTACAGAGCACGAATCTGATCTACATTGCGCAGTTTCCAAATAACGGCTATTGTCACAACAAGGTTATCGTCAACAGCGCAGGAAGGCAGGCCCCCGCAATTGGGTGTGTAGCACAACATTATTGTCACTAGTAAGTCTGATGGAAAAGTCTACTGTGTCTTTGTCGCTGATTCGACGTCAAGGGAAGATGTTATGGGCTCATGCTTCGTCATGATATCTCGCCTGGGCCTGGTATAGATCGGAAGGACACCATGCATCACAGCAAGCAAGGAGATCATTTGCCTGTTGTTGTTACTAGAAAAGGAAGAACATTGATCAGGCTGGGATGATGGATTTCGTTTGTGTGAGTTGGTAAGGTAAACATCTGTTCGTCGTCGAAGCAGAAAATCAACGAAGCTTGCTCGTCGTTCCACGTTATACGCCATGTGCGGCGCTTGCATTTCTTAGAGCAGAGCTGCTTGACATGGAATTTACTCGCTGTGCTATCCAAGGAGGCTGAGGGCTCTCGGTTTTTGTAGATCTGCAGAGAGCAGCATTTCTTCGGCATTTGGAACCTTCTTGCTCTTGAGCGGGACTCGACTTGCTAGGTGACCACACTGAGGACGGCGCTATTCTTTTGACATCAGTCTGGTGTTACGAAAGTGATGCGTTCCTCGTGTACAAGCGTTCTCCTGTCGACGCCTTCGTTGATTACGGGCACTTCGTCAAATGGTTTGGTGTTTTTCGTGTATCTGAAGCAATCACTCGGCTATCATCAGAGGTGCTAGATGGAGCAGTCGTGGTGCCAGAATTACCCTACACTGCACATCCCTGATCTGCTGCTGTGAATAAGCCAAAAATCTGCCCCGTCGTGTTCCCATGCGGTCAACTGTCAATACAAAAGGCTGGTATATTAAAATTCAAGACCGAGCAAAACAACAGCAAAGCAAAAATGTCGGATCGCACGTATTGAGCATGCAACTTCTCACAGTTGAATCTTGCATCAGCCGTGAATCGCTAATTTGGTTGTTAGAACTTGATCAGATTCATGATGGCTGAATCAACTCACAACACGGGGCCCGTCGAATTCGTTGATGGCAACGACGGATTTTACCACTAAACCACTGATGCTTGATGAGTAAGCCGGGTCACAAATCAGATATGAAAGCTGATTAACGAGGCGGCATATGAAAGAGTAGTAAGAAGGAAGTTTACTCGACGTATAACTGGCTTGGTTCACGATATGCTTCGGAGGTTATGTGCATATCTTTTACTGTTGATGAAGCCTCTGATCGGATCTTGTATGTGATGCATACCTAGTCTGCTATTCGGCTTTTCTAGGCTACCTTAATGGAAATGAAGAAGCTTATTATTCGGAGCCAGCCTTGGTCACATTCACCTCATCTTCACTTTTCCCTTTGCCTTCGGATCTACAAGTGTCATCACTATACACCTCGATGCCCATAAAGTGGTAAGGTAAATGTCTACTCCAAACATGATGTTAGATTGCTGCTGACCCTTTTCAGGCAGAACTGCAGGCGAGCCCCTGTTTCTGCTGCATGTATCACTCTGCTGCTGCTGCTGCTCTTCTTCATCATCAGTCCTCCGGTACTGTTTAGAAAGCGCGATATCGTACAGGGCTTCTCGGAGCGTCCAGAGTCTGAACAGTCCCTCTCGGCCCTCTCTGGTCGCCCAAGATGCGGCGTAACGAAAGTTTCAATGCTGTATGGCGCGCACAAGGTTCCACAGCTGGAAACCGCCCTCCTCTCTCACCAACGGCATAGTGAGCGCTTCGGGTGCCCATTCGCAAATCTAGAGTACGACGTTACAAGTCGAAAGCTGTACAGCAAACACTACTTCCTGTTGTCCACGATGCTCCAGGAACTGTCCAAACCAGACGAGCAAAGGCAGCAATGGCTCATGTGGGTTGACGCTGACTCTATCGTATTGAATCCCGCTCTGTCCCCGGAGATCTTCTTGCCTCCAGACCATTTGAAGGATGTCTATGCTCTAGTGACTGCTGATCACAATGGCCTCAATTCCGGTGTGTTTTACCTTAGAGTACACTCTTCCTCAATCGACCTTCTCACTCAGACTGTGGCCTACCCGCTTGCACATCCTACTGAGGACCTCGGCTGGTTCGGTGAGCAGGCTGCCATGGCCAATGTGATTCAGTCTATAGAAGCAGCGAGTACGACTGGTCAATCCGGCATTGTATGGGTGCCACGCACGTGGTTCAACGCGTATGAGTTTGATCACGGCTTCGAGGGCAAGCCTGGTGCAGCCCTGGTGCATTTTGCTGGCTTGGCTGAGAAGAGATTGACGCACATGACGAGATGGCTGGATGAACTGCAGCAGAATCCCGCCAAGTGGGAGATGCCTTTGCATCAAACGTTCTACGAAGAAGCTATCGCGACATTTTGGAAGGAATACGATGCCAATGCTACAGCGCAAGTTTTGAAGGAGCGATAGGCCGATAGCTACTATATCCTGTCATGCAGCGGCTGGATGTCTCGTCCTAGATGCACGTCTCCTTGCGTCCATTGGCGACCTTGCTGCCGCAGAACACACAGACGGACGCCTGCATCAAGGCCAACAACAATCAACATAACAGAAACACAGGATGGGGACAGGATTGTGTGTTCTGACGCCCACAAACCGGTATCATTATCTGCGACCGGCGTACTGCAGAAGCTCCGAGGTCTACCCGCGTAGCACAGTGTCATCTAGGATGTTTGTCCGATAGAGTGAGTAAAGGTAGAGTGATGATGGGTGGCAAGAAGAGGCAGAACAAGAGGTCAAAAGAAGAGATGGCTGCTGTTCTGTCCTCCCAGGTCATGTCGCGACTCACGGACGCCCTTGCCTCGCGTCTGCTAGCTACATGTATTGACTGCGCTGGCACTACTAGAACTAGCTGACCACGACGTCTACCTCCTACTGTACATACAGGCCGATTCCTCGCACTGCTCCTCCTCGCTTCTCACCACCGATGCTCACCTCACCACCGCTAATTGCGCCTGTGCGCCTGTCACGCCTCCATCTCAGCGGATGACCATGTGGACCTACAGCTCCCTACCGCGTGGACAACTCAACTGGAGTCGGTGGACCGCACAGCCTGGGATTTGGAAAGCCACTTGTGCCATACTGCTTCTCCTCTTGATCACGAGAGAATACAGCCATCGTGAGGCTCGCCTTTCCGCGCCAGCGCATCTGGAGGCTTCAGCCTTCGCGATACCTTCTGATCCGGTGATTGAGATTCACACCGAATCAACAGAACCGCCGCTACTGGATTCGCCAGCGAAGTCAGCGACTCCATGGCAGTATGATTGGCAGTCAGATGGAAACAATCAATATCTTGCCATCAGCCAATGCGACGCTGCTTTCCCACAGCTATACCATGAAATTGAACGGGCCCAGCAGCACTTTGGTGATACCAACATCACGGAGGACGATATTGACTTATTTCGCGAGGGCAGTGGCAACGATGGGGGCGTTACAATCTTGATCGTCGACTCTCAAGTCCGCATTATCATGACTGAAGGGCTTTACAGAGCTGACTTCCGTCATCGTATCATCGCCATCGTGCAGCAAGTCGCGCAAGCTGTCGCTGCTGCAGATGCTTCAGGTGAAGCTATTCCGAACATCGAGTTCAGTGTGGTGGTAGACGACATAGCAATCCTCAATAAGGAGAATCCCGGTGCGTTATGGTCGTTCACCAGAATGAATGCAGATGTTGTCCAGGACAGTCTCTGGCTGATTCCAGATTTCCATTTTTTTGCAGCGCCACCAGAAGCTGAAGGCTTTCGGACCATGCAGGCGAAGTGTAGGACACACGACTCATCACTCGAGCAGAAGCTTCCGCAGATTGTGTGGCGTGGGGCAGTGTGGACGAATAAGGCTGTGCGACAGTCTCTACTGGAGGTGACAGCTGGGAAAGTTTGGGCGAACGTCTCCGTGAGTAACACTAACGCAACTTTGACGAAGTCTCTGCTGACTGTCAACAGGAAATGGACTGGAAGAAACCTGACACAGTGATTCCGATGGATCTATTCTGCAAGTATCGGTATACCGTCAATACCGAAGGACGCTCATGGTCTGCAAGAATGACACACCTCTTCAATTGCGACAGTCTGATGTTCGTTCATGACGTGGAATGGGTGGCCCACTACTACCACCTGCTTGACACTGATCATAATTGTGTTTCTGTGCATCGCGACTTTCACGACTTGGAGGCCAAGATACAATATTACGAGGAGCACCTGGACGAGGCACAACAGATTGCCGATCGGGCTCGGGAGACTTTCAGAGAACGATATACAACTCCTGCTGCGACGGCTTGCTACTGGAGGAGACTGATGAGGACCTGGGCAACTGTGGCGTTTGAACCAAAGGTTTCTACGGACGGAAGCCCCCACAAGGAGATTCGAGGAATCACTTTTGAAGAGTTCATTCTGCACAAGAACGATGAGGACTATCCATATAGGAACAAAGACGATTGATGGTTATTGAGGTGGTTCACGACAACAACCGACACAGCGGGAGAGTGACACCAGTCAGACCTCCACAGCTACTTCGGGGCAAAGGCGCTGCGGTGCTGAAATACATCATGCCTTGCTTCCGGTGGACCTCGTTGGCGATTATTTACATTGCCTGCAGACGATACAATGCACAAATGGAGCATCAGGCAAGACAACAAACTTACAAAAGCATTCGATACATGGCAGTCACATACTATACCAAGACTTCCAGAGTCGCGGCAGTATTGGCTAATGTGTATCAAGACGAGCGCCAGCGCCAAGACATATGAAGCCAATACATGTACTACTACCTAGCAACCCATCTGTCTACTCATGTCTTCTTGCCTCCTCTTCCTCCGCTGTCTCGTCTAGGAGCGCGGTAGTGTCTCACCCCGGTTCCCGCGCCGAAAAGTCGTTCACGCGCGCGCTCGGCATACTCTTCTCCCCACTATGGCCTCGATTTGTGATAGCGGTCGGCCGTGGCTCGTGCGCATTTGGCGGGCGGGCAGCCACAGCGAGAAGAGGAATGATCATGAAAGGCTCGCGAGACGCACTACAGGTTGGACACCTCTCGCCCCGTACCCACATATCGGGAGCGCAAGTAAACATTCGAGCGATCAAGATAATATAAACTCGTATAGACATCATCGATGTCTTTTGTTCCCATCCTTTCGACGTTCTGTCTTTCTCGAACGATTATCGTGCAGGTCTCCTGGTCACAAGGACGCTCACGGTCGAGGGCGGGGACAGGGACTTGGGGCAACGGGTCTCGTGGAACGGCGACTGGTAAGCTTGGATTGTGCTGCAATCCATCATTAGATTCATTACCTTATGGTCGAGGGTGAAAGGATCCCCGAAGCCGAGTGTATACGAGAACAAGAGACGATGTGAAGTTCGCAAACTTTGCTTGTGCACGGAGAAGCACGCTTGCCGCCAGCCGAATGGTGAGAGTGAGATCTTGGCACTTTCTCCGCTAGAACCCGACTCGCGATCGTCTCTGCTACAATACACTTGATCATAAGGCTGAGCACATTTTTATCACCATGGAGTGTCAGACGCTCGCAGTGCGAATGTCCGTGTACGCCATTGAAGCCGAACCGTTTACGAGCGCCGGCATAGGGATAACAAGGACCAAGCTATGCACTTCACTTACCTCTCACGCTACATATTGCAGTCAGAATACCCCCAACAGGCAGCTTTGTTCTACTCACATTCACATTGATTGGAAGGCTAGCGTAGACACTTGACACAATGCCTGCCAAGGATCCAAGTGCCTCGCAAGGACAAGATGTCCACAAACTGAATATCCTTCTCACCAATGGACGCTTCCCGGTTTCACTTGATCTCGCTCGACAGTTCCACCTCGCTGGGCATACGGTCTACTGTATCGATCCTATGAGCAGACACATCTGCACATTCTCAAAAGCAGTCAAACAAAGTGCTCAAGTGCCGGCACCACACAGGAATGCCACTGGCTATGTTCAAGCTGTTAAGCTCCTCGTAGCACGATGGGAGATTGACATTATCATTCCGATACATGAGGAGATCTTTTGCTTGGCTGATTGCAAGGAGCCCGAGGTGTTGAGTCGTCTCTTCGCACCGTCGTTCGATATGCTCGTGAGACTACACAACAAGCATGAATTTACAAAGTACATGGAGCAGCTTGGTCTTTTGGTGCCTCGAGCTTGGCTTTGCAAGAGTCTCCACGATGTGATGCAATTCCCTCTGGAAGAGTTTCCACATGGAATCGCACTCAAGCCATGTTTCGGTCGAGCATGTTCTGGTCTTTATCATCTCAAGCCTGGGGAACCTCTCCCGACTGGTCTCCGAATCGACGAGGACAATTGGTACCTAGCCCAGGAGTGGCTAGAGGGCAAACGATATTGCAGCTACAGCGTTGTGAGAAAAGGCATGATCGAGGCAACTAGCTGCTATCCTGTATTGGACACACTTGATGGCAGCAGCAGTGTCTTTTTCCGACAGACCTTTCACCCTGGCATCTACGATTACATCTATGACTTTGTTTCGAGGGGGCCCAAATTCAGTGGACAAATCGCCTTCGACTTCATCGAAACCTCCAACGGGCTATATGCCATCGAATGTAATCCACGAGCGACATCCGGTCTACACCTTTGGACAGGTACACCCTGGCTGGCCGAAGCCATCACGGGGTCTTTGCCGAAGGAACTCATTGAGCGTCCCATACGGCCGCCAAAGAAGCGATCGGGGCGAGAGTCACACGCCCAAGTTGCTGCTGGCATGCTCATGTGGCAACATAAGGATGCCACAACTCGAGTATGGCTTAGACATATGAAGCGATTGGTATTCACAAGAGATGTGATATGGAAGTGGCGAGACCCTATGCCGACTGTTGCCCAACCTTTTCTGTTAACCGAGTATTACCGTAAGTGAATCTCTATTGCCTTCTGACCTCGTCACTTTGATCTACACGTGCGTGCCTCAGACCCGACAGGTTGGTTGCAGATAGACTTGATACGCATGCTTACCTTTCAGCGTTTACTTCTAGGCATGTGTCGCAAAGCCGAAGTACAACTTGCAAAACTATTCCAAGAGCAATTGATATGGGAGCCGAAGGGCGAAGAACTAAGAAGGGTGCGAGCCATGTTCGGGAAGCATAATTCTATTGGCGCCGATAGTGGTATCGCACTGCAGCCTATTGAGCCCGTCGAGTCTTGGGATACGAGGACATTAAGTACGACTGCTGAAAGTTGACGTTTGAACTCCTGTAGCTGTACTAAAACACTTCAAATGGAGTGGCTCCGTTCGCGATGTAATCGTACGCGCAAGCAGGTCTGAACCCACGCGTGCTCACTTCAGCGGCGCTTTGGAGTGAAGTCGAAGAAGAAGGAGAAGGATGAGGAGGAGTGAATGTTTGCTTGGAACAGTTTCACTATAGCTAATGAACTTTACAACACCAGCTCCACATAAAGACAAACTGAGTCCTGCAAGCTCCAACTCTGCCTCGAAAGTCACAACTAACCCAACAGACGCAACTAGACACAACCAAAGCAGTACCGCAACCGACACAACACAACAACCATGATTTCCTCAACAGCCTTCACCTCCGCCTCCTCCTCCTCCCCGCAAGCCCAAATCCTCCAAGAATGGTCCTCCACCTCCATCTCCTCCTCAGACATCACCCTCATCCTCTTACAAACCGACATCATGATCGAAATGACCCAACAAACCGCAACCACAACTTCCAACCAACACCAAGTTTCAAAGATCACAAACAACGCACTCCTCCCCATCTTACAACATTGTATCGCCGCGCTGGCAAAATGCAACAAACGTCTCCACCGCGCGATTCTAGAGGCTAGGAGCGATATTGGGAATCGAGTTCGCCCGTCGCGGGTTGCGATTATGAGTCTGCGAGCAGCGAGGAATGCTTCGTCGGAGACATTGAGAGATGAGGTGTTGAAGGTTATGGAGGCGATGAGGGAGGTGAGGGGATGTATTGCTGTTGTGGAGAAAGTGTTGGGAAGGAATGTCGTGGTGGATGAGGTTGCGGAGGTGTTGAGATCGGAGGGTGGAGGGGGGAAGAGTCGTATCTGTGTGGTGGAGCAGGGAGGAAAGGAGATGGTGTATGGCGTGAGGAGTATCGATAGTGACTTTTAGGTTTGGTTGTATTGTGAGCTGGAGAGGAAGATGGGGAGCAACGTGGGAGAAAGAATCGCGAGCGGGTTTGGTTTTCTGTTTTGTCTGCGGTGTTCATGGCAGTTCACTGATAGAACCTCATTGATCTGTCCAGAAGGCAGTGTGGACATTACAGTCTCAAGCCAGATGGGAGTGAAATTGTGGGCACAATATAGGTAGCCTAGCTTTCACTTTCACCGACAGTGCATCTGATAGACGAATCGCCAATGGAAGACCCGAATTGCGTACACGAGGCGTATGCCGTCCATAAAGTGCTGCTAGCTGTATAGATGAACAATGGTGGTGCAAGAGGAGGTATCAATAGCCGGTGCCAAGAGCGCACGTGGAAGGCTCATCCCTGCCGGCAGTCATGTGAAGACGCTTGAGGGTGAGGTGAGATGATGAAATGTGGCTTCCAAAGCTCCATGTCAGCGCGTCCTTCCTCTCGAACACGCGACTACGGTGTCGTGCCTTACATCTACCTACCTTACCTGGGTGAACAACTGGCTGACGGCATCGTGTTTGGTGCCATCTTCAGCATTCGCACAACACCACGACAATATGACCACGGAGTAGCATTCTCCCACCAAGAATCGCTTTCCCACATCCATCATGGCCCTCGACATGAACGAGCTGCTCACGGCAGCAGCCCACCACTGGCAGCAGAATCGACATCTGTGGCCCATGTACGTCCACCTGCTGCTCGCTGCCCTCTTTCCCATCTACACTGGCGCACACGCCTCCCTCTCGAGACCCTCGTCAGCAGCCAAGCCGGAGAAGAACAAAAAGAAGAAGGAAGAGGGCGACAACGACGAAGATGAAGAGGAAGCAGAAGAAGAGACGATCCAACAGATGGAGGGCTTGACTCCCAGAGATGCCCTGGTGTTCCCGCTGATGGCTGGCTCTGTGCTCGCTGGTCTATATTGGCTGATCAAGACGTATGGCGCGGGCGTCATCAACACAGTGCTTGGTCTGTATTTCAGCCTGATTGGCACGTACAGCGTGGCGAAGCTCATCAACGACTCGTTGACCACCACAGCAAGTTTGATCATGCCCAGCTACTACAGCGATCGAGGCAGGATATGGAAAGTGCAACACCACATGCGTAGAGCAGTCGCGCTGGGCGGCGAGTCTACGACCAGAACCTCCCCATTTGC
Source organism: Mycosphaerella sp. Ston1 (assembly GCA_000504405.2). Classification (NCBI taxonomy): domain Eukaryota; kingdom Fungi; phylum Ascomycota; class Dothideomycetes; order Mycosphaerellales; family Mycosphaerellaceae; genus Mycosphaerella; species Mycosphaerella sp. Ston1. The sequence continues at coordinate 47,381 of AWYF02003339.1, forward strand.
TGGGCCTCTCGGCCGGCTCCCACTTCCGGGCCCTCTGCTGAGCTTTGCATGGCGTATACGAGATGTAGTCAAGCATCGATATCAAGTTAAGGGCTTTGCAAAGCACGTCTTCGAGTTTAAGATCGTTGCCACGCGTCTCAACGCCGCATCCGCTATACTCGGCATCTCAGCCATCATCTACAGCCTCTTCGTTGACAAGCCGTGGTGGCTTACAAATCTGCAAGGGTTCGGTGTCTGTTATGGTGCATTGCAGCTGATGTCACCAACTACATTCGCCACAGGAACTCTGATATTGTCAGGTCTATTCTTTTACGACATCTGGGCAGTCTTCTTCACGCCACTTATGGTCACTGTGGCTAAAAGCCTGGATGTGCCGATCAAGCTGGTCTTTCCTCGACCAGTAGACCCTTCTGCAGCACCTGGAGACGAACAAGCTTACAGCATGCTTGGTCTGGGCGATATTGTGCTGCCTGGTCTCATGATTGGCCTCTGTCTACGCTTCGACCTCTACATGTACTATCTGCGCAAGCAAAAGCAAACGCAGAAACAGGTCTGCGAGGGAGATGTGTGCACGCTGAAGACTGAGGTCGAAAAGGTGCCATATGTGACAGTCAGTGGCAACTGGGGCGAGAAGCTATGGACGAGAGGAAAACCTGATCTGGAGCTACCGGCTGCCTTGTCGACCAGCTTCAATAAACCCTACTTCTCGGCATCGATGATTGGGTATGTGATTGGCATGATGGCAACATTAGTCTTCATGTCAATATTTCAGCACGCCCAGCCAGCTCTGCTCTATCTTGTCCCGGGCGTACTAATCAGTACATGGGGCACTGGGCTTATCCGAGGCGAGCTCAAAGAGATGTGGAACTTCAGTGAAGCTATCATTGGCGAAGCTGAAGACGAGGACAACGAGAAGGAGGGCGAGACGAGCAAAGAATCCAAGGGTTTTTTCGCCGACATTTGGGCTGATTTCTTTGGAAGCTCGGAACATGAAGAGACAGATAGGGAGAAGCGAAATGATGAGAGTGAGACCGACAATCCGAAGCCTGACGACAGAGCAGAGACAGACCCAGACAGCATATTCCTCTTTGATATAGCGCGATACAAACGTGGTGCGGCTAAGGATGCAGTTACTAGCGTCAGAAGTGCTTCCGCTTCTCGTACTTCCAGCAGTGCCGAAGATGACGACAGCGTTCTGGTATCTAGACCGGAACTGGACGCCGGGGAGACTCAACCTCGCTTTCGTGCTGTCTCCACTCAGAATGGCACGGCAGAGAAGCATCAACGACTTTCTTAATTAGGTAGCATTGTGATTTGAGCCATACAATTGTTAATGAAGCAAGATTCTGTCCTTGTCTGATCCTTCAGCAGATCGATTTTGTCTCATATCTTGCACGCTCTTGTCAATTGTTTCGAATTAGGGAAGAATACACAATCGGGACATCAGCAACTTTTAATGGTTGTCTTGGTGAGTCCGAACATGCCGGCTTAGCAAATAGGTTAGTGGAAGAAGACGACAAAAGGAAAAAGAAAACTAATTTCCGCTCAATCATTTTCCATTGAAGTGGCAGATCTTTAATTTGTTGAGATGCGGGACGGGTTTCGATTACGATTGATGATGAGTGAAGGGGTTCTCGGGAAGATACGATTTCTCGAGAAGAGGAGGCAACTTTCCTGAAGAGGAGAATGGAGATTGCTTTTGTGAGCATCTGAGGGCAGCGTGGGCCGACAGGCCGACTGAGTTGCGAAAGTCTGCTGGCATCATGGACGGGAGTGGGACTTTGCGTGCTTGGATACTGGTTGTTTGGGAGGTAAGGTCAGATCATGCCTTTTCTTAAGTCCTCCAGAGCCTAATGCTACCTCGATTGTTCTAATCCTCGCATCGTTCGTCAATGATGATTTCGTCCCCATTTCCGAGACAGCCTTCGTTCGTAGAGATAACCTAACCCCGTCATTTCACCTTTGTCGTTGCGACCGGAACAAGCTTGACTCTGAGCTTGATATCAAGATCGCTATCGTCTAGTCAGGATCAAGAAAGGTGCGAAAATGGTGGCGGATGTTGGGTCAGGCGCTTTCTTGTTCTGAAAGGGTCCAGCGCTGCTTGCGGAGGGTCCAGCTCAATTTGGCGATTACCTTGTGCGGAAAAGTCCACGTGGCTGATGCCGTGATTTGTCGCAGTGTCCTTCAGAGCACCAGCATTTGCATACTGGCAAAGATCAATAACTTGATTGCCGATAGCGGCTGCGCATCGAGGCGCGGGCTGGCTGAGGTTGAGATGACTCCATATGGCAAGTCATGAAGTGTGTAAGGCGCTTTCGGAGGTCTAGAGACGGCAATGTGTACTCTTGAGTCATGATCGGCAAACGCAGATATGTGAACACTTGAACAGGGCCACGAAGACAACCTTGATTCGCGAGATCCACAGTGCTCGTATTCCACGTGAATGCGGACTCTAAAGTGGTACATTTTCCGAAGACTGAACGCATAAGAACACGGCGCCTGTGGGGGTCATGGCAATTGGCAGTGCTCTAGTATTTCCGTAGTGCAGATTGAATGTATCATTGAGCTGCAAAGACCAAGCTGTCATGTCGTAATTCTCGAAGCCGTCCATAGTGGCGAACAACTTCAGGCAGTCTTGCGTTTTCTGTCGCGGAACGCCCGTAATTCTTTTAGACCAGACATGAACAGAGGCACGGCCATAGGGCCGAGTAAAGGCACATAGACTGCAACCTTGTGCTCCTCAGGAAAATAGACCTGGCCGACCATGGAAGGCTCAAAGAAGGCTTGTTCGACCTCGTTCTCAGCAATACGAGCATTAGCCAGGGCGCTCTGGAAGCGTCCACTGCGCAGGTCGCTGCATGCCAGGTCAAGGCGATGGAGAGTCTCATCGACTGACGTAGCTACAGATTCTGGGATAGCAATGGATGTAAGTTTTAAAGTGAGCCTCGACAGTGCGCCAAGGGTGGACGATGCAGACAATATCAGCGATGTGGCCCTTTCTCTGGCCAGACTGGAGATTTTTAGCGACAGCGATGGCGGCGACTGAGGCACACCAAGCAAGGCAGCAAGTTGGTCTGCAAACGTGATCATGTCTGGCTGTAGGTCTTCCAGCGAGAGAGTATCGGCCACTCCGTTGACAGAATTGTGAATTTGTACGCCACCCCATTGCGGAATGATCCAGCTGGTTCCACTATCGCCTTCAATGAGTAGTGGGCTCTTCTCTGCCGCAGGAACGTAAAGCACAAAGTTTATGGTAGGTCCAGCTCCGATACTTGGGTTCAGCGGCCATTCCGCGGCATTGACGAATCCTGTAAGATCTCCATGTGACAACAGCCAGGCCTTCCTGGCGTCATCGAAGGTGGGTCCAGCGATTGATGCACTGAAGGAAGCATATAGTTGGACTTGTGTTTCGATCGTAAATCTGCTAATGGATGATAGTGATTGCAAGAGTGGCGAAATATACGCGTGTATCGCCTCGTCAATCGCCCAGGCGGATGGAGAGGCTGCAGGTGTGAACAAAGAGAAGGTAATGTGATAGTTTGACGCGTACTTGAAAGCCCTCGTGGTACGGCCGTCCAACCGGTTCTGTTTTGCGGGATCCAGTTGAAGAGGCTGATTACTGTTTGCGAAACTCGTGCCCGCGACGAGGTAGGCAAGAGACGCACTTTCGTCGGCAAACACGCGAGAGATCTCTTGTGCGATAAAGGGACCTACTTCACCGATATTGACAGGCGGGCTGAGATCAAGACTAATATCGAGTGTTGGTTCCCAGGACCTCAGTGACACGCGCGCAGTCTTCGCAGACTCCAGGACAACCGTGAGTGCGTTGTCTGGTGACGTGACATTCGTTGTCGAGACGCGAAAGCTATGCAGTGGCAAGTCCTGCTGGGCGTTTAACACGGCCTCGATATTGCTAGCAAGAACCAGTGCCTGTCCAGATGGCATGCTGGATGCCTGCAATTGAACGTGGAGCGGATAATGCAATTGACACGCCTGGAGAGGTCAGTCGGTTCGCGTTGTCAGAGAAGGGAGTCTTCACCTTTCCGTCAGCCCACGCATTCATGGATTCGAGGGGAAGTGAGGATCGAGGTATTGAAGTAGTCCAATTCCAGTGTGGTACTCCAAGCAGTACTACCACCGCCCAGAAGGCCATGAGGATGAGACGACGGGTCCAGATCATGCTGGCTGACTCCGGCGGCGCTTCAGACGGCTTCATGTCGTCTGAAGTCGGCTTCTTGGCGTCTGAATTCGGCTTCTGGGAGTCCATAGCGGTCGACGACGCCACACATGTACGTCCTGTTGTCGACCAAGTCGGTCGTGTCCGGGCGGGAACGTGTTCATAAAGAGGGGAGGCAGGCAGCCAGGCAGACAGGCTTGGCAGGCTTGGCGATCGGAGCGGACTTACTTGTACTCCGTAGCCGGCCGAATTGGACTTGCCTAACCCGGCCAAGTCTCACTCCCTTTTCACATTTCCATACCTTACCTTACCTATTCTGTCAAATGCAATGAGTCAGGTACAAACCATGGGTATACAACAGTGGTGCAGTATAACAGTGAAATCACCATGGTTCATATCGTGATTCATGATCCATCATTGATGATAGCAACCATGGATTCTGCCAGACTGCGACAGAGGTGATATCATTACACCTTGGCAAGGAGATATGGACAGACAGCACCACGGCAGCAGCACCCTACTACCCAGGTACATAGCTCTGTGGTCAAATCATTACAAAGGTTCACCAATCACAACATCATGTTATGTTATTTCGACATTGTGTACCGTCTTCCCGAAGTGTTGTCAATAGAGGAATGACCGCTTTTGGTATACGTTGTGGTGGTAGGTACATGTGTCATCGACAACACCACCAAGGTACGGATGCACTCAAACGAGCAACCACACGGTGAGCTGCTCGGTGAACGGAGAGTCGCGGCTGGCAGTGGTGGCAAACAACCATCAACAGCGACTGCTGCACCATTATATGTCACCTTCACAGTCTTCTACTCTCACCAGTCTTCTACTCTCACCAGTCTTCTACTCTCACCACCTCAGTCTTCTACTCTCACCAGTCTTCTACTCTCACCACCTCAGTCTTCTACTCTCACCAGTCAGTCTTCTACTCCCACCAGTCTTCTACTCCTACCAGTCTTCTACTCCCACCACCAACCTCCTACTCCCATCAGCCTTCTACTCCCATCAGCCTTCTACTCCCACCAGCAGCCTTCTACTAACACCAGCCTTCTACTCCCACCAGCCTTCTACTCCCACCAACTTGACAGCAACATCGCCATCTGACATTATGCCAGCCCACAATCGCATGGACCGCTTCATCACCATGATTGGTGGCGAAGATGCAATTCCGCCCCAGATTCCGACACCCAACGAAGAAGAGGACATGTCCAAGCCGCATGAACCACCAATTCACCACACGGACTACGATTCGCAGGAATACAAGGATCTGCCCAAAGCCAACTCGACGTATCAGTTTGGTGAGATCGAAGCCGCGCTGTCGCAAGTGAAGCAGGAGTGGGAAATCTGGGGATCGCCATCGCCATCGCCATCGCCATCGCCATCGCCGTTGTCCAGCGCGTTCAGCGGCGACGGAAAGGCGCCGTTTGATCCAAGGAAGGGAGAGTATCTGCATTGGGACATCGAGTTGTCGCCCTTCAAAGCCATCACCAAGTACTGCTACAAGTACGTGCCGCGCAAGTGGTCGCAACCTCTTGCCACCAAGTTCTTCGACTCGGGCAAGATCTACAGAGACTGGACTCTGTAAGTTGTTCACTGCGCTGCACTGCACGCCGCATCTGCACTCGCGCGTTCTCCCGCTGACCATGTGAAGCTATTACATCACAACCCACTCGCACGGCCTCCAAATCTTTGTACCAAGATCCGAACTAGAAGAACTATTCGACGCCATCAACTGGTCATTCCCAGAAGCGGACGTCTACCTTAACCAGTGGCAGCGCGAGAACGGCATGATTCTCACCTTCGACGAGTTTCCAGACGCACTGTGCCCGCGCTTTCTCGGGCAGTGCACCTCGCGTTCCCAATACCGCTCCTGGGTTGAGCAGTTGGCAAGCGAGCCGGTTATGGTGCTCTCAACTGTGCCCACCGCTGACGACCGCACCGTCGAGGCTTTCAAGGCGAAGCTCGATGCCGCAGCTGCCCTCAACAAGGCCAAGCCGAAGACGATCAGAGCTAAGAGGCACAGCGAGATATTGGCCGCGCGAGCCGACATGGCGAAAGAGGCGATCCGCGGTCAGCAGTACCTTGGTTTGCACCCAAAGGACGACTCATACTCTTTCCAGGCCGAAGTTCCTGAGCCCATCGATCATACTAAGCCGGTGCCTCACCCTTTCGACCAAGAGCCAATCCTCATCGCCATCGACTTCGAAGCCTACGAACGTGCCCCACGCATGATCACGGAGATCGGAGTTGCCACACTGGATACTCGCGACTTGAAGGGCGTGGCACCAGGCGAGAATGGGGAAGAGTGGCATAAGTTCATTCGAGGCCGCCACCTGCGCATCTCGGAATGGAAGAAGTACAAAAACCGCCGCTACGTCAAAGGATGCCCTGGCGCATTCGAGTTTGGAACTAGCGAGTTTGTAGCCCAGAAGGACGCCGGATCTCTTCTGTCCACTTGTTTCGAAGAGCCGTTCTCTGGCCCTAGGTCCAAGTCGACAAAAAAGGAAAGGGAAAGGAAGCGTGCGATCGGGCCCGAGTATCGCAGCGTCATCGTCGTTGGTCACGACTTGGCGCAAGATTTGAAGTACGGCGATGACATCGATCTCTGGAAGTATAATCATCAACGCATGTCCGAAACACTGGACACCCAGACTCTCTATAAGACATACGCTCGAGAGTCGAATGCCCGCTCACTCGGCAAAATCCTCGAGCACTTCAACCTCTCCGCCTGGCATCTCCACAACGCTGGTAATGATGCCATGTATACCATGCACGCTCTCTTGGCCATCTGTGTCACGTCGGCATCGCAGAGAGGCACCGACCCGGAGGCCAAGAAAGCTGAACAGAACCTCGAGCAGAATATTGAGGCGCAGGAAGAGCTTGCCGAGGAGAGTGCCAGAAAAAATCGCCCTATCCCTAGACTATGTGATCTTCCTGGAAAATTCTATTATCCAGGTTAGTGAGTACGAGGACGGAAGTTTCGAGATGGATCATACTCTGGAGGTCCAAGGTACGGGAGGGGTAGCAGATCGAAAAGCGACATATGCCAGAGGTGGCTGCGGTAGGTTGGATCAGACCAAGTCAGAATATATCTCACGCCTTGACGTGACAATAAAAGCAATTTTTTTTGGGAATGAGCCAGGGGTAGCTGCGGTAGGTTAGATCGGACCAAGTCAGAATATATCTCACGCCTTGACGTGACAATAAAAGCAATTTTTTTTTGGAATGAGCATGCGAGGCATTCAAGCTATGAGGCATCATTTGCGACAGATTTTTGTCACTCGCCATGCTCTGGACACCTTCTCAGCACCCACTTTTCCCAATACTTTCTTTTACTATTATCCACCCGCAGTCCATCATCATCCAATTCATCCGCCGACTTCGACCTGCCTGCGCCTCCGCCTCCATAGCAAGTACACCAAGCATAGCCCAGGGTATCCGGTGAGTTGAGAGCAGGAAAGTCTACCTCATGTGCCTCGGGACCATGTTCGTCGTCGGAATCGGCATCGCTATCCGCCGCATATTCCGATTCGTCAGAATCCGTGTTGTTTGTATTGCTTGGTCCCGCTATAGGAGGTGGAGGAAGATTGTCTTCTTCGTCTGTATCATCATCGCTACTACTCTCGAGATCCGCAAGAGGGAAATCCGGCAGCTCAGTTCCAAGGTCCTGCGTGAACTGCTGTGAATGATAGTATTCTGCGTAGCCAATACGCCTCAAGCTGACCCACTGAAGTGATAGCATATCCGATCTGAGGAAGTTGAGTATGTTCTTCCATAGACTTCCCTGCTTGAGATGGACATCTCGCAATCGCAGACCTTTCATGTTGGGATGTCGCCGGACTAGGCACATGATCTCAGCTTCGTCCAGTTCCCAGCCTTGCACCCCGAAGGCAACCAATTTCTCCCATTTCACACCATGGAAGATGCTCTCCAACGGCAACGTCAGAGGTCGGAAGGATGGGAATCCTACGTGAACGGCTCTCATATTCCTAGCTTTCGAGAAGACTTCTTTGAAGACAATTGACAGTTCCTGAATCTTTGCATCGAGTTCATCGTTATCGTCGAAATGAAGTGTAAGCACCTCCAGTCGCTCTGCCAAAGACGAAACGGAGTTTGGTACCCTCAGCCTTAAGAATCGCGCACTGTCCGGGCTCAAGATTGGCAGGCTGAATCTCGACCAGGGCACCTCATTGGAGGTGAGGAGAGCGGTGATCATAGTCCTGGATGCATGAGAGCATGCAGTATTCCAGCTCAGGTTGAGCTGTTGTCTGGCGTCTTCGTGTCTCCGCAGGTAGTTCAGGACCATGCCATCCTCACGATCGGAAACACGCAAAAGCTGGACGAGCTCCAGTCTCGTGAAGCTCGATATTGCACGCTTGAGAATTCGGACATCTTCCTTTCTTGAGCAAATGGTTCGTTGCTCGAGCTCCTTGCGTTGCAAGTTGCTGATCTCAGAAGGGCCCAGGCCGAATCGTCGCAACTCTTCCGTCAGGCCTTGCAGGTCGTGTGCATCTGCAGACGGAAGTCAGCCCACAACAGACGTCGTGCAATCACCGCACTCACCATCTTCGTAAAAGTATGGAACAAGATAAGTAAAGCGTCTGACTTGCGCGGCCAGATGGGTCCATTCTGCTAATTGCTCTAAGCGCTTGAGCCCATTGACCGAGAACCGGATCGCGACTCGGGTAAAAAGTAAAGGCTCGCCAATCTCTGCAAATCGTTTGCAGACACTGCGGAATCTGCCAACATCTGCCACAGAGCTTCGTGAGGGCACGGGTGCCGGCTCGAAGCTCTCTACACTTAGGTGTCTTCTCTGGGCAATGTCGACCTCTTTGTCGTGATGGCCAGGCTCAACGAAAGTCAAGACCCTTTCGATGAGTTCTGTGGGCAAGCGTTCGATGCCCCCGCTCATGCTGTCTTTCAGTCGAGGCTCACACCGCTATCGATATCCGTTTGATGTCCGAGTTGATATCGCATAACCTGTTGTGTCTTCTTTGATGCGGGATGCCGTGGGTTATAGAGGTTCCCACGCCAGTGTATTGGTAGTCAGTGCAACATGAGTGACATGTCAAGGAAGAGAAGGAAAGGGAAAGGTGACATGACGACGCCCCGGGGTAGTGCATGGTCGCGAGAGGGTGAAGCAAAGTATACTGCAGGCCCGAAGCCACCAGGACTGTTCAATCTTTAGGCCGTCACCAATGGGAAGTGGAGCGTTCCAGTAACGTGACACATTGAGCATGCGGGCTAACCGCACGGTAGGTCCGCGCCGCTGCCCTCACCGTGTTGCAACGCCAGACTGGCAGACTCCATATGCAGCATCCTTGATCCATGATATGCGCTGGCAGTTCGTATCGTGCGCTTCAAGCCGAAGCAATCGGAGGGTGGTGGAAGGCCAGAACCCACGTTGGCATGCAGTAGTGTAGCTCCTTCGTCAAAAGTTTCAGGCTAGAACTAGAAAGGCCGGAGTGCGGAGCGGCAGAGCCGCGAGTCTGCGCGCGCTCCATGAGGTGATCGGGATATGGATGCAGATTGGCATATACCGCATATACCGCAAAAGTGCGGCTTGGTACTACGACACCTGATGAGATGTCTCTGCTGTGCAGATCCTGCAGACCGCAGAGAAACCGGGAGGTACAGTACAGTACAATTCGCACAACCCAAGTGCCGCCGTCGGACCCACGTGCAGGCTGCTCCGTGTCCAGCTGCTTTCTTCGCGTATTCTTGGTGCGGTCGCCATCATCAGGCACATGTGTTGGCGAGGTCTCAAGGTGCAAGATGTGGGCCATGCCAGTGGTGCACGTTACGACTCACAGGAGGCTCGTGATGATCGGTCGATTAACATATAGTGCTGCGGCGGGGCCAAGCCATACTTTGAGACCAGTCGTGCTGCTGGAAAGAGGATGCATTCGAAGCGACGGGATGCATGGGTCGCCTGACGTTTGTGAAAAGGCGAGGTGGTGGAGGGAGGAGTCGAGGTTGGTGGGAGAAAGGAGACCGCATGGCGCATGCCTCCTCTCGGCATCTCGTGCATCGTCTGTGCTTGTCTGTGTTTGCATCAACTGATCAACGACAGGGTTGTGAACTCTACCTCGCGCTACAATGATAATGCCTGAACTTCCGATCCATCTAGAACCAATGCAAGCATCCATAGCCGCATATGGGCGTGACGTGGTAGCAAAATATTCGTTGGAAGCACAATGCCTTTCCGAGTACATGTATGTATCTTTTGCATTTCGTCTGGAGATGCACGACTGCAAGGCGAACCTCAAGGCCCAATGCAAAATAGCTAAGGTATATACACAAAACACGTTCGGCATTACATCTTACCTTTCCTTGCCAGCTTCTCTCGTATCGCTGTGCTGCTAATCTTGCTCTCGAATCCTCCCTTCGCCGCACTGCTTCTCCCGTCTGCCTCTGCATCCAGTACATCGACCTCGAAGATATCGAGCTCCTTCCAGCCCATTTCTCGACGTTTGTCGTTGATAGCCTTACCTCCGGCCCTAGTCTCTGCGCTGAGTACAAGCGCGGAGATGCTCTCCTCGGTGATGGTGGGCCCAAAAGGATCCTGGATTTCGACACATTTGACTATCAGTCCGCTTGGGTAATGGATGTCGATTGACTTGCCATTTGGTTTGGGATCGTCGTTTATACTCGCGTGCCGTTGTCCGCGGGTCGCTTCCGTCGAAAAGTCGACGATAGAATTGAAAAATGTCGCAACTGCTTTCTGTCGATCTACCCAGCTCTCCACCAGGTCTGCATATTTCTTCTTCACCAGGAGTTGGTCTCCAGTGATTCCTATGGTTGCGGATCCATCTTCAGATGTCTCGTTTATGTCGACAGCGAAGATCGTCATTGTGATAAGCAGTTTGTGGCCGATGTGAAGGTGATCCCATGTGCCTCCAACTGCAACACTGTAGTGCTTGGACTGACTTGAGACGGCGGAGCTAGTGTCATCTGCGCTTGTCGTAGTTGATCCGCTTTGAACGCGATTTGCCTCAGAACTCCGAGTCTTCGCGTTGACGAATGCCCTTACCAAGCTTTCGCCCGCGTCTGACTCGACGCCAAAAGCGAATTGCCACTGTCGACCTGAGCTGGCAAGGGTTTCGAGGTCGATTACTGGCCCGTAAGCATCGCGAGCATATTGCTGGCCTGAACTTTCCGCAGACCAAGCAACTAATATAATCCTGGTATCAACGCCAGCGGCATCTTCAACATTGATGCTCTTCTGTGTAGCTATGGTGGTGATGAGCTTGTATACTCCTGCAATCAGTGACTGAGTCTGATTGTATAGATGAGATCTTGGGGTTTTCTGACTGCCCACGAGATGGGGGCAAGCCAAGGCAATTTCCAATACGGCAGCTCTTGCATGCTCGGATGAATGGAGTTCAACTTCCTTCAAGACTTGGCTCAATGTGTCTTCATACGCAGCCTTGAGCGCAGGGCCATCTGCCGGGGATGTCACCGGTGGAAGCAACAGCAAGAAGCGCGGTGGTTCACCGACATCAGAAGCGTCCATCGTGACTAGATGATGCGTACTTCTCGTCCCATGAGTGTCGGGCGTTTGACAATGTCGTTCCCGATGGAGTGCTGTCCTCTGGCCGATTTTAATTGAGCTTGAATCCCTCGGGCCTTCGGCGCTTTGTTCATTGATCAGGTAGGCTTCTGTTGTCTGGACACGCCTTTGGTTGCTACATGTACCTGCAGGCTCCCTGGCTTTCGTGATGTTGTTTGTCGCAGGAATGAGACACCAAGCCGAGGAGCTAAGACGTAGGCTAAGGCCAAGCTTTATCGCGAGCAGGTGTCTGCTTTAGGGTCGAACTATCGCATCGACGCGCTCCAGTCATCTCACCACCATAACCATGACCGCGTGATGTGTTGACGGTGTCCCTCCTGCTGCGATATCAGATCCCGCGGACCATGTCAACCTCATACAATACTCGGGCATCCTGAGTCTGTAACATACCTTAGAAGAAAAGAGCTTGTCGCATTGACCAGCCAATCCAGGTCGCGACAGGACAGCTTTGGAAAACATGTATTCTAGCAACAAGTCGTGGTTTGCACAGACATCCTCCAACGCCAGCCGTGCTCCATCCGCATCCAACCATGAGCTCCCGCGTTGGCGCAGTTCGTCTCCGTCCTCATCGATGATTCCTCCTCCCATCGTCCAGAGCCAATATATGCCGCCGCAGGACCCAGCGGCCACACAACCTTCATTCGTGGAGAAGCCGACCGAACTCGAGGAAAAACAACAAGAACTCGAGGCCGATCTTCAGTTCTTGCTAGATGCGCAGGCAGAAGGCTTGATTAGAGGACTAGAGGGTGGAAATGTGGATGACCGCAGCTCCACGGGCAGCACCACGCCCACGGTTCACGGAATGCGCAGCCCTGCTCCGAGGCGGATGCGGCCTCCACAAAGACGGCAACCAGGGTTGCGGAGTGCTCGGAAAGGCATATACAGCAGCATTATCGCCTTAGCAAATCTCAAGAATGGAGAGCTTCAGAACGTTCAGGCTGAGGTACAAGAGCATGACGCGACTCTTGGTCAGATAGAAGCATGGGAAAAGAAGCGAGAAGGCCTTCATGAAGCTTCACGCAATGTTGATTCGGAAGAGGAGACGATACGGGTGCAACGTTTGAAACAAGAAGCCGATGCTTTGCAGGTTGAAATCAATCGAGTGGAGATGAGCCTCACGGAGATGAAGACCAGACATCACAAACTCATGAAGCAGGCTGCTGCCATGGAAAACTCCGTACAGGCCCGCATCGCATCGTATACGGAAAGCCTGCGACTACTCGAGGACGACATCCAGAAGTTCCTGCGTCTGAGTCCCGAAGGCCCCCATGCTAGATCACTGGCAGCATCATCTGCAGAGGTCAAAGCCTCGATATGGCAACTACCTCCCCAACGAAGAAACCTTGAACTAGTTAAAGCGTACTGGAATGAGCAGCGTGAACAAGCGCTACAGCATGTTGAGGACACGCAGTTCGAGAAGTCGGCTCTAATTGAAGGTGCCGGGGTCTGGCGCGAAGCAGTGGCAGAGGTGACAGACTTCGAGAAGCAACTAAGGATCGAGATGTCTGCATTACGGCCATCGTCGCCGAACTCGCAGTCGGCTTGGGATGACCCTCCGAGCACAAGTATATCAGATAATGAACACACCGATCGCATGCAACAAATTCTCGAGAAGATAGACAACGTGGCTGAGTCGCTGCATGCGAAGTTGCAGAAAGCTGAACAGCGGAATTGGAAGCTCCTACAAGCAGCGCTTGGAGCAGAGCTGGATGCGCTTAGTCGAGGCAAACAGATACTCGCAAGCGCTTTGGGCGCAGTCGGTAGCAGGTCCCCGGACATAAGTGGCCATGAGCTCAAGAAGGCAAATTCTAGTGAAGAGATAGATGCGCTCGACAAGAGCTTCTCCGCATCTCGAGCCGTGAACGACGACGATGAGGAACCGCCACCTGAATTACTCTTTTCGCAAGCTCATGATGTAGACACTGAATGAAGAAATGGATGCATGCTAAGGTACCTGACCTACCTTACGAAAGACTGCACGGGCTTACATAAGCCTGAAAGCTCGACCCTCGACCCTCAGCGGCCGAGTGGCTGACAAGTACATGTAACAGACCAGGCACTGCTACCGTGCCACAGCACGCACGGCTCTTCCTAGCGAAACACTATGGTGCAAACGTGAGCAGAGGATGTCCCCAAGACTGACGGATTCTGTGACTGAGAGGCTACCCGACAAGCCATGATCGAGCCAACCTATTCGTTCCCAATACCTTCGTTACACGATGACACACACCTCGACTGTCGTATATATCATCCTCCAGGCCTCCCCAAATTCATCACCGGAAACAGCAGAAGGATGCGAGGCGCCATCGTCGGACATCCATATGCGCCTCTGGGAGGCTCATATGATGATAACGTTGTCTTATCGGTGACCGAGTGTCTGCTCGATCAGGGCTATATCGTAACGACTTTCAACTTCAGGTGCGTAGTGTTGATATGGAAAACCTCATCAGTAATGCGATTGACGTCTTGATCAGAGGTGCAGGCTACTCTGCCGGCAAGACATCTTGGACTGGCAGACCGGAGATTGACGATTTCTGTTCCATCATTGGTCTGCTATACTACTACCTAAGCACTCTGATGATACCTGAACAATTCGACAAGTCTGCCCCAGTTGACCAGTCCAGCTTCGATGGTCTGCTGCAAACTCATGCTAATACCACAAGTCAAGCTGCGCTGGAACTCCTTCTCTCAGGCTACTCGTTCGCTTCCCTCGTTCTATGTCGCCTGCCGGCTGTCTCCACAATACTCAGTCGCTTCAAGAGCGCAGAAGAGGGCACTGCAGCGAACGAAATCTTCCTACGAGCTCGCGCACTAGCAGTTCAGCAACGAAAGTCCGTTGCGACAATACCACAACGTGGACGACGGCCATCATCATCCTCTTCCCCAAAACCGGCACACTGGCGAAATCCGTCTCACGTGATATTAGGAGGCGAAGAAAGCGACGCATCCAGTCGTCGTCGAAGCCGCGGCGACTCACGCGGAAGTGTCGAAGTCATACGCGAGTTACCTCGGGCTATAAAATCACACATACGTCGACCACGCAGCGGGCAATTTCTTCACAATATCAATACCTCCTCTGATCGCGAACAGGAACATAACATGACAAGCGAGCTACGACAACAACAACAGCAACCCATATCAACACGCTATCTCCTCATCAGTCCAGTACTCCTTCCACTCACGACAACCCTCGTCCCGCCAGGTTTACCTTTCACAGCAGCAGCAGTAGCAGCAACCACAGGAGGGACTTCACCCGAAGCAGAGAGTACTGGTGTTTTGTCACTCCAATACCCGACACTAATAGCCTTCGGGTCATCTGATACGTTTACTTCAAGTAAAAAACTTCGTCAATGGGCAGAGCGACTCGAAAGAGATGCTGCTCCACCACATGGAAAGGTTCAATGGACACAAATTGAAGGAGCGGGACACTTTTGGCGAGAGAAAGATGTGATGAGAGAGTTGCAGGGAAAGATACGGGAGTGGGTGGCGAAATAGGAGTTGTAGGTTACGATAGATGCATCTTCTCTGTCTTTGAAATATGCAAGTGAGATATGTGGTCCTCCCCATGCAAGCTGATCTCCACGCTTGCTTACTTGCTTGCTCGCTCGATTTCTTCAGAGCATTGTTTCTTTTCTTTCATGACATCCATTCATCAGAGCTGCTGATCCGCCACCAAGGTTCGGATGCTTTCAATCTACGGGACACGCGATCATCATATCTTTACACCCCAAACACCCCGTCCCGCGCAAACACCCAACCAATCGCCCCCTTGATTCGTAAGTTGACTTTGTGGCGCCCAAGAAACATTCGCGACCTCGTATTCGCATCTCCAGCTCGCGAAGGGTCCCTTGCCAGCAGAGGGAGCTTGCTCTGTACCGTTGCCGTTGATGGCGGGCACAGTAGCCTGGTTCTGAGCATTCAGTAGATCCCAAATCAGCACTGTACTGTCGTCTGCGCCAGAAGCCAGCATGCCTCTTCGGCTGGGGTTCCATTCGATAGTGTTTAGATTTCCTTGGTGACCACGAAGTTCTAGAAGGGCAGTACCAGGCTGCCGAACATCCAGTATGCGGATTATGTTGCTGTCTGAGGCAAAGGTCGCCAGGAGATGTGCATCGTGTGGCGAAGCGGCGAGTCGTAATAGAGGCGGGGCTGCTGGCATGTGTGATTTCGAAGGCGATGATGCGGAGGGTGATGCGGCTAAACAAAGTCAGTGACTGGTATCATATCGTCATGGACGATGGGGAATAACTCACCTTTGTCTGCTTTCTCAGCCGGCTCGTAGATTATGGTCGAATGCTCGAGGCTCCTCAAATCAAACATGCGTACGCTGCCATCTGCTCCGCATGATACAAAGACGTCCACTGAGCCTGCGCAGAACCGCACGTCAAATACTTCCTTATCGTGCGCAATCAGCTGGGTCTTTGCTGTCAAGGTTGGTATGTCCCATATAGTACATGTCGTATCAATGGACGAGGTTATGATCAGCTTGGGAGAGAGTGTATTCCAGTCCAGCGACGTTAGAGGAGCCGTATGCTCGGGGGTCTTGCTATTAGAGAGCAGCGCTAAAGGTTGCAGCTTCTGTGGCGCAGGATCGCGAATATTGACAGAAGCGCTTCTGTTGATATGCGATGAGTGTGGTGTAGAAGATGATGGTAAGCTCCATAACCGCAGATGATCTCCGCTGGTTGCTAACAGATCCGTGCTCGACTTCTGCGAGCTGGGAGGCTCCCAGAGTATCCTCGTTACTGGATACGCGCATGTGGCCTCGGCCGCTTTACTATATTCAATCCCATATGGTGCTTGTCCTGGAGCATTCACGTCCTGCGGGGTAATGTGCGTGTCTAGGATTTGTATAAAATTGTGCGGGTCTTCCAGATAGCTGCCTACGGCTATCTTGCCAGCTCCATTGCCCTGCACTGGCCATTTGCACCAGTCAAAGGCATAGGTAGGGAAAGGCGCGAGGTAATTAGAATTTGTAGGCTGCTCAGAGTAGCTGAAGAAGGCTGTGCCCTGAGGTCCCTCGTTCGCATCTGATATCGCCCGCGATCGGATGTCTGTGAGGTTCAGAGGACTGTGGGAGGGCCCCGCGCCTTGCGAGGGTGTCTGCGCATTGGAGAGGTTGTATGCTTTCGGATTGGACGTCGTCGGTGTCTGAGTCGGCGTCTGGTTGAAGGGTATGTATTTGGAGGCGCCATCGATCGTCCCTACGCTGGGGCTACTTCGCGAGTGGCCGTGGAGCGTATTTGTTCGAGAGGGCGGTTGCGCGTACTGCGAGGCATTATTCTGCAGCGGCTGGGACTGCATGGTGGGGATCGTCGTCGGGGCGGTGTAGGCTGTGGACAGTTGTGGTCGCGAGCCTCCCGCCGGTTGAAGCGCCCCGGGCAGTCCTCCTCCTCCTCCTGCTGCTGCTGCTGCTCCACCTGCTCCGCCGCCTCCAGACGAAGATGGGCCGGCGTTGGAAGGAATCACGCTCTGGACGTTGTACGACGACGTCGCGGTCGCCGAATATGGCGATTCTTTGTACTGTGGCTGCTGGGGCAGGTAGTTCTGCAGTGAAGGCACGCGCTCGTGCGCCGCTCTCCTCGGGCTGCCGCCGTAGTAAGATTGTTGAGCCTCTCCCGGAATGGTCGACCCCGGCGTTGACAAGGAAGCCGATGGTAGCTGTTGGTCGTTCCCGGCGAGGCCTCCTCCCGGCCCTAGTAGTCCGCCTGCTTTCCCACTCTGCGCCATGCCGACATTGTTGTTGTTGGTGGTGGTGGTGTCGTTGTTGCTGCTGCTGCTGTGGCTGTGGCTGTGATTCACAGACGCATATGCATTATTGTTCGAGCTGTTCGAGTCCGCGAAGGAATCCGTGCCGGCGCTCGTGGTGCCGCTCGCGATGCGCTGCAGGTTGCTACCCAACCCTATAGAGCCACTAGACGCCGCCGCCTGGAAGAGGCCCTCTCCAATGCTGTGTCTGCCGGACTGGTGGTGGTGGGACGAGTGGAAGGGCATTACGGAGTATTATGGTCGGCGTCCAACCCAGAAGCCCGCGTGGATGGACGTCTCGTCCTGCACGCTACCTAAAGGTATCTATCGAGGTTTTGATTGTTGCTTGAGGCTCCCCCGTCTCTAGAACTAAGCTGGCGGCCCAATAAGGTTCCAGTGACTGTACGCCAGTGCCGCCAAGGCTCGCTTATTCTGAAGTGAGGATTCGAACCTTTTCACCCCAACTTCTTCTATACAACAAACTCCAATGCAGCATGAACATCACCGCGTTCCGGTCACCGCACTGGCCTTCTGGAACCACGATGTTCTGCTCGCGGGATCGGGGAGCACTCTGAGCCTCTATGACGCGAAGACCAAGATTCTGCTACAATCTGTACCTATCTTCGATGGACAGGCAATTCATGGCATACTCGTCAATAACGAGCGTCTTGGTCATGTCCTGGTGTGGGGAGGCCAGTACCTACGACAACTCCACTTCAGCTCTAAGCTAGATCATCTCCCTTTCAGCTATCAAGCAAGTGAAATTGTTGCAGCCCGGGACTGGATATTAGATGCTGCTGTCTTCCCAGGAGACTCTCGGAGGGCGGCCATCATCACTGCTCACAATTCGTTGATCATCGCGACGGGACGCCCAAAGTCCCTGGAGATAGACTTGAAAGAGGTAGTACCTGGCTCCAATTGCATCTTATACTGCGCTCAAGTAACATGGCTAAGTCATTCATCGTGTCTCATTGCTTCAGGAACTGCTTTTGGCGATATCATAGTGTGGACGTGGCACTTTTCACAAGATGACCTTGCATGGAAACATCAGACGCATTACTCGTTCTCCGCTCACGATGGATCAGTCTTTGGTGTGCAAGTGTCGTCGCCGGAGCACAAGGACATGTTTGGCGGCCGGCAAAGGGTGCTGGCTAGCTGCAGCGACGATAGAACGGTCCGGCTATGGGATATCTCGGATCTCTCCATACGAGATGACACTCGGACACAACGAGAAACTGGCTTTGGGTCTGCTGTAAGCAAAGACGATCACATGCCCACCTGCCTGGCCAAGCAAATGGGTCACATCTCTAGAATCTGGCAAATACGATTTGTCCGAGGTCATAGCAATCTCAGACTGCTTTCATTTGGAGAGGATGCGACATGTGTTTCCTGGACAATACGAGTAGAGGCTGACTCTTCCGTGGCTATGAAGCAAGTCCATGTCCAGAAGGCCCATGATGGTAAGAACATTTGGTCAGTGGCAGTCCGTCCTGGCATGAGCAGTACGAGTGATGGTAGCAGCCCTGTCGATGGATGTATAGCCACGGGAGGCGCGGACGGTGCAATTGCTGTGACTCAGGCCGAGAGCCACGATCGACGCAAACTACAAGCTCCGGCTTCCGCAACTTCTTACCGAGCGTTTGGCTTCATTTCTTCCGATACGATCGTGGCAGTCACAGATTTAGGAGTCCTGGAGCTTCTCCGACTCAGCCTGATGGAAGGTACCGTAGTGAGCAAGCCGATTAGTACACATTTGCCTCAACTACGTGGGTACTCTGCTATGGCTTCCATACCAGGTATAGCATTTTTTGCTGGTAAAGGTGAGGTCTACTACTACACGCTGGGAGACACCCAACATCACGTCCTCGTGGATGTAGGCGAGAAGGTGGCTTCATTGTTCGCACAAGATATCGCAGGCGATCGGTGTGAAACAGCACAATGCAGCCTCCTGGTCACTACAGTGAAGACCAAGGCTGCAACATGGTACCTTTGTAAGAGACACCATGAGACTCAGATCATCACAATCACAAAAGCTTTTAGATTGGAGTTGCCACATGGGTTTGTGGTTACGAGCTTTGTTGAATTTGCGTGGGGAGAGGGAAGATGGATAGCGCTGGGCTCAAGAACTGGCTGCGTAGCCATCTACGATATGCGGTCCAGAAACGAGGACGCAAGACCAGTAACGCATCTTATGCTATATGCTGGTGTACACGGCAAAGAAGCAGTCACCGCACTGTCGTACTCCTCTGATATTCTCTTTTCCATTGGTCGTGATGGAAGATACGCCGCGCACACCATTGAAAACTCGGCTCAGAGCTGCGACGACTCAAACAGGCCCTTTGCGAATGTCATCAGCCTGCGCCCGATACATCAGTTATCGCTGCCACTAGGACCATATCTAGAAATACTCACCACTACTCGGGACGGCGATGTCTGGGTCTGCGGCTTCCGAGGAAAACAATTCGTCGTTTTGGACAGTCGTACACAACAAGAAGTGATGGTCATAGAGTGTGGTGGTGCCCATCGCAGTTTCGCATTCCAGGCAGGCACTAATGGCGGCACGTTCGTATGGACAAAGGCATCTGAACTGCACTGCCAACATCAAGACCAGCGCCCGTATTGCTTGTTGAACAGTGGTGGCCACGGTCGAGAGATCAAAGCCTCGGCCATGTCACCTATCAACACGGCCCTGGTTGCGACTGGCGCCGAAGATACCAACATCAAACTACATCTGCTCGATAATGGCAGATGGCGATGTGTGCACACGCTTCAGAAGCACATCACAGGCATCCAACACCTCCAGTGGTCCGAGGATGGCACGTATCTCTTCTCAAGCGGAGGCGTGGAAGAACTCTACGTTTGGCGAATCAGCCATGACGTCCCGGAGCTGGGCATTGGCGTTCTCTGCGAATCCACATATCCCTTCAGTACGGCCTCTGATCTGCGTATCATGAACTTTGATGCCCGGGATGTCGACCTCGGGTTCCATATAACTATAGTATACTCCAACTCTGCCATTTCCAAATGGCACTACCGAGATAAGACCTGGACACTATTAGCCAATGGAAACTATCTGACTTCCTGTCTAACGCAATGCCTCCATCTGAGCTGGCGTCAAGGTCGACTCAACGCCACCACCTCACCCAGTCCACAGCAGGAAAGTTTGTACACAGCAAGCACCGACGGGCACCTCGTCTCATGGAGCTCACCATCTCCCATTACAGGACAACTCCCACGCGTCCTCAACTGGCAAACCAGACACAAAGTTCACCAGAATGCGATTCTGAGTTTGACCTCACACAATCTATCGCCAGGTCGCCAAGTACTAATTTCAGGAGGCGACGACAATGCTCTCGCCTTGACGCTCGTAACATCCCGACCTTGCTCCGAGGCATCTGAGAATAGGAGCAACGATACAGTTGACAATAACACCACCGCCACAATGCACACTCTCCTGATCCCCCAAGCCCACGCCGCTGCAGTCACAGCACTCCAAATAGTGCGCAACGAGGGTGATGCGAGTTTGTGGCTTGTGAGTGGTAGTATAGATCAGAGGATCAAGCTATGGAAAGTCGACTTTGGAGCGGGAGAAGGAGTTGATGGCGTCAATATCGCGCTGAAGAAGAATGTGCACACTGCTGTGGCGGATGTCTCTTCGATGGAACTGGTTGGATGGGATAGGGTTCTGGTGTGTGGTGTAGGAATGGATTTGTGGAGGATTGATTGGGAACAGCTATAGGTTACTAGGTAGGTGTTGTAGGAGTGAGAAAAGGTGTTGTCGACTGCATGAATGGAAAGAGAGAGAAGGGAGACAACTGATCCCACACTACCTTATGACAACATGCGAATGGTATCCTTTGCGTCTTGATCTTTACATGTTTCCCATTTCGACCTACATACATACTTCCGCTTTCTCGCATCAACACTGCTAAGATAAGGTAGGTTCTGCAGGCCGCATTTCCAAGCCCTGTCCAACTTTCCGTCACAACATATTCTATAGTGGTTATAAACACACCTCACTCGCAAATTGCCTCCAACGCCATGCTGTACAAAGCCTGCGCAATAGCAGTGGTATAAGTAAACAACCGCATTGCGCCCTTTTTTCTCCAACTCTTTCTTCTCCTAGAGTTGACGAAGCTCGAGATCAGAAAAAAGCAAAATAGTGTAAAGACAATAGTCGTAGAAACGTCAGGTAGGTAGGTAGGTATGTTGAGGAAAAAGAAAGTCAGGGAAAGGAGAAAATGTAGAAGCATGAAGAAGAAATTTTCTCCCACTGTCGTCAGGTTTTTTTTCATTGCTGTATGATGGCAACATTCGTTCCATTGGTAGAGTTCAACGTGAACGGCTGTATTTGTCCCGCATTTCCAATCCAGCAGTTTCCCGGTCTGGTGCCGGCTGGTTCGTACACTGCGACTGTGCAGTTGCTTCCAGAATGGGCATAATTGTACGCGGCACAGACTTCTATGCAATCGCTGAAGCTGTAGACGTACGCCTGCGCGATGATGTTTTGGTCGTTGGTCGCTGTAAGAGAGTTTTCGAGGTCGCAGTATTTGGTGAATTGGAGACCGATGCTGGTTGGTACTTCGGAGTTTGTGAGTGCGTACTGGGATGTGTAATTTGTGTCGTTCGATGCTGGGCAGTCATTTAGTGGTTCATAAGTCGGTGTTGGTGCTGCAAAAGTCGACGTTGCAGACGCTGTAATTTTCGTTCCTGTTGCTGGTAGTGCTGTATTTGTAACGTTGGCGGTGCTGCAAGCAAGTCAGTCAGTCAGTCAGTCGGTGAACACGGCAAATTGCTGGAGGTATGAGGGTGAGGTGTTCATGTACTTACGCCAGTTCTGTTTGATGTTGATCTCGTAGTTGCCTTCCACCGACCGCACCTCCTACTGCTGCGCCTACGACCACCAACGCCATCGCCAGCGCGACCACCAAGAATGTCCTAATCTTCATACCAAAGATAATCCGTGGTGGGCGATTATTGCCATCTCCATGATACCGCCCGTTCCCACCGAATTTTCCATCGTAAAGCGGGGATTCGCGTATCACTGGATACTTGTCGGAAACTGGATATATCGTGTCGTCGTACTCCAGACCATGTGCAGGTGCAACTTCGGGTGCGTTGTGATACTGGTACAAAGCACTTAATCGCTGGGGTGGCAATGACATGGAAGCCGGATCACGCTGAACAGAGAAAGCATATCAGTATGTTGTCTTCTGAGCCATCTTCCCACTCTCCGTCAAAGCCATATAGAGTGGCAGCAAGACTAGTCCGACGACAACATGCTTACATGTACTTGTGAGGCCTGCACGGAATCCATAGCTCAACCCAATTCATGCATCAAGGCCAACCAATTCTAGAGCGACACGATACCGAGAGGAAGCAAGGCGCGGGGGCGACTAGTCGTCGATGGAGTGAACAGAACAGACCGGATTCGAATGGTATTGAAGATTGACTGCGACAGGACATGCGAACAGCAGCCAGAGCAGTAGTGAAACTAGAAGACTGCGAAACTCGAGTCAGTGGAACTAGATAACGAAAGGCTGATTCGTGCCTGCATCTCTGCTGGGCTTGTGCCCGCCCATGCTCCCGCCAGAATAGGAGGAGCCGAGGAGAGAGAGAGATGGCTTGAATGCTGCATGCATGAGGTCGGCGTGTCAGCCGAAAGCGCAAACGCTGTTCTGCAGAGGCGCCGACAAGGTTGACCAGGCTGCGCTTAAACCGTCGAAACCACAGGACCACCAAGATGCATATAGTTCTGCCGCCCGCCGACATCACATCCACTTTGCAATATGATGCCGCATCAGGCGTCATGCATCGGAGGGAGAGCGTCTCCGCCATCATCCTGGTATGGTTGTACAGGACTGTACTGTGGCGACAAACAGCCCGCTTTGAGCTCGTTGCCACTTCACACATCCGTGATATGAATCCCGATTCAGCACGAATGATTAAGCATATATCACAACCCAAAGAATGATGAGAGTTCTGGGGATGTGCGCTACCCGCCGGCGCCAACGGCATCGCCGCGTCGTATACAGCTTGGTTGGTCGGCCGGGGTAGTTCTACTGTGGGCACCGGACGTTCGAATTCACGTGCGTTGAAACATGAAACCACGTCCAATCAAACCCTGCCGTCTCCATCTCTCACACAGACTGTCTTGTCGTGACGTGGGTCTCGTTGTCGGCGGGTCGTCACAGAGAACTAGCCGCGTTACACAGGGGCTGCGCGCAATCTGTGGCTTTGCTCGGTGCTCCGACGACTTCATCTGCTACATACACACGGTATGTACATACATGTACCCGACGGGATAGCTGCGACTCTTTCCGCGGTATGATATTGAGCAGTAGAATTACCTTACAGTAGGCGATACTGTACATGTAGTTGTTACCGTACCGCTTCCGCGAAACAGACACGAAATGCAGGTACAGTACGAGTGTTGGCATTGGCGAAGAGGAGGAACTCTCACCTGCAGCTGTTGTGCATTAGAACGATGTACAGTATGTAGTACAACCAACCTCAGTACCTTAGCTTTCTCTCTCTCGTTCATCCTTATTACTTGGCAAAGAGTTAGTCTCTAATAGGTAGATGTACACACTCCCTCCCTCTCTCTCTCTCCGTACATACATAATAGTTCTACCTGACTTTATTAGAAGATCAGCAGGACCAATCTAGATATGTACCTTAGACACGCAATCGATGCGCCATCACACGCACCTTATTTACAAGCCCTCATCCCATTCCACCACACTAGTAGACTACAGCACATACATTCACCCGCCTGCACCATCCTAGTCCCAGCCGACGTGTCAGTGACCCGAGATCCACAAGCCGCAATCTACATGCTATTGAGAAACCCGACTTCTCGGTCACCCTTTCCACCTTTTTTCTTTCACGCAAATGTCATTATATATGTCACCCATCATGCTGCTGGTGGGCGGCTGGGTCTTGGAGAGGAAGAAACGGGCCGATCAACATCTTTTGACCCATCTTGCCCTCCGACATACAGTACAAGCAAGCAAGCAAAGCGCTAGTTCGAAAAGAATGCGGTGTGTATGTACAAACGCACCTCAAACCAACCCCTCCCATTTCTCGAATGTTGGACAGAAAGCTGTCGTCAGACACGTGGGTTTCCTTATTTCTCCTTGTGGAAATGGTTGTTGTGTCAAGTCACAGCTTTCATCAGGGCAGGGCCAATCATGCAAAGTCCCGAGTTCTCGACGCTGGGAGGTTTCGAATGCATGATTATTGAAATCGCAGGGCAGCCTTTAGATGCTTGGATGCTTGGTCGGTCGCAGGTTCGGCGGGGAAAGGTCACTAATGTTGTTTGTTACTTCATATCGCCGTACCATTATTAATGATAACCCTAGAAGAGACTCTTCATGTGGGTGTGTGCGGACTCTTCGGAAAAAAACGTCAAGAGTCAGAGATGGAAAATTCCCGCCTCATGTGTAGACTAGAACTAGTTTGGCTGGGACTTTTAGCTACTGGTTGTCTGGGATTGAATATCCTTCGTCATTTCCGACCTGCGTGTGAAGGCCGTTCTCGTACGACGTGTGTGCCTGCAGACTCGGAGGATTGTGTTACAGTTCTACAGTACCTTACGCTTTGACCCGGGGCCCTGAAACGGCTCGGCTTGAACAAGACGGGAAGGCATCCCGACTGTGTTACGGCACATTTGTTCCGCGCAGACTCGATACCTACCTTTATATCAATCGTTACGAGTGAATTCTTGCCATAAAGACTTTTTCGTATTGTAGAGGCAATCTACAACATACGATATACCATGTTCTGCCAGGTTGTATTGCTGGATGCAGCGACATCGACGGATCGACGGACACGAATTTCCAGCACGAGTCAAGTTTCCTGCACTGCGGAGAATTCAACGCTCGTGCAGGCATAGCACAACTCAGTTGCGTATAATAAGGCGACATCGACATCTTGCTTGGGACCCTTTCTGAGAAGCGCAGAACAAGACTTATACTTGCCTGTTTGCGGCTCGGACAAACTACCATACTGCAGTACTGTGAATGCTACAAGATAACATCGTTGGAATTGTGAAGCTGCGCGCCAGCACACGACCGACGGGCATACCGAACTCTGTCTGAGCAGGCTTTTGGATCGGACATGAGCTGTATGACATTAGAAGTGGACGAGGTGATGAGAGCAAATGTGGGTGAAAATCGTGGCTGTTTCAGAAATTGACAGAAGGCTGTCCTCAGGCATGATGTCTTCGTATTATTGCCCCCAGCATAGTCCCCTCCATATGCGGGACGGCGTTCTATGCCACTTGATACTTCCGAAGCTGAAATCAAAGTATTAGCATGACAGCTTAAGGGAATGAGACATAAGAGTGCACAACTTACATCAAGCGTTAAAGCCCTTGAGCTATTCACACCTTGGTCTCTCATTATACCCACCAGCGTCTCACTATTCTGGAAAAGACCTGTCTTCAGCGAGATGACCACAAACTGCATGCCAGGCCCAGCATGCTCGCGCACGTATTGTGCAAGCTGTGTGGTGTTGGCATGGTCCAAGGCGGCATCGACCTCGTCCAGAACAAAGAAAGGAGAAGGAGCGTAGGTGTGCACTGCGAATAGCAAAGCAAGAGCAGCCATGGTCTTTTCGCCACCGGACAAGTGCTCCATGTCTCTGAAGCGCTTCAGTGGCGGCATGGCGTGGTACTTGACGCCAGTCAGGTAAGGCTCGTCATCGTCTTCCACGTCTAGAGAGGCAGAACCACCGAGAGGAAAGGAAGGAGTCTTGGTGAGCTCACGATAGACTGGACCAATCTGTTCCGAGATGTGTGTAAAAGCTTTGTTGAACAGATCCATGCGCGCTTTGCGGACCTTCTCAAACTCTTTGGCAACCTTGGAGAAGGCGGTTTTGGCATCATCGAAATCTTTCTGCACGGCGTTGAGACGTGTACTTGTCGCTTCGAGACGATCTGCCGAGCGCATGTTGGGAGCCATTTTGTCTAGGGCCGCGGAAAGTGTACTAATCTTTTCCGAAAGCTGGGCTTCGCACTCCTCGCTACCGTCTTGCTGCAGGTCCTCTTCAAGTTGGGAGAAGTCGATTTGAATGCCGTAGTCCTTATAACGAGATGTAGTGGCACCTTCTTCTTCGTCAACATCCATAGCGTCCTCGTCCTGGAGACTCTCGTCTTCGAGCGGAAGGGCAGCGATTTTGCGACTGCCATCCTCGAGCGGAACATTGATATTCTCAACTTTACAGGCTCGCAGCACACTGTACCGACCACTGGCGGCCTTTTGCACCTCTGCATCGAGGATGGAGATTTCCTTGAGCGTCTTTTCTTGACCTTTACTGCGTTTTTGGAGATCGCGTCGTGCTTCCTGGACCTTTTCACCACGTTCCTCGAAATCCTTCTTGAGCTCATCAATCTGTGCTTGAATCTCTTCCATGTCCTCACTGATCTGGGCGAGCTCGGCAGCGATCTGATCCTTTTGGGCCTGCAGTTGCAACAGCTGATCCTGGTCACGTTTGGCTGCTGCTTCCGCGGCCTTCAGTCGGCCTTCCGTGGACTGCAACCTCTGCTTCTCGTATTCGAGTTGGTTTTCCAGTCTGGACGTCTGGCGCTTGAACTCAAATTCCTTCACGCGGGCTTCTTCCTGCAGAGCACCATTTTGCTTCTCGTACTCACGAATGTTTTCGTAGCCCGTACGTTGGCAAAAGGCCCCGAACACTTCGTCCTCGATCGATGAGACAGTAGCTTGATGTTCGTCAAGTGTTTCACGCAGCGTCTCCACACCCTCGGCCAGTTCCTCATATTTTGGCCGCAGCTCAGCTAGCTGCGACTCTAGATGCTGCAACTCCTTGGACTTGCTATGGATATTGCGATCAAGAGTTGCCAGCTCGTCCTGCGCGTACATCTGCTTTGTCTCCAAACCATAGAGTTCAGATCGAAGTTGCTCCTGTTCAGCTTGCTTCTTGTGTCCCTTGGGCAGTTCATCAATGTCACCTCGGAACTTCTCGATGAGCTTGGTGAGCTTTTCCACTTCAGCATCGTCAAAACGACGGTTGGTGCTGCCAGGACCATTACCTCCAGTCATGTTGCCACCCTTGTGGATGATGGTGCCATCTAGAGCTACAGCTTTCGCATCTACTCCGCGCCTGTAGACGAGCTCCTTTGCGATGGCAATGTTGTCTGTCACTATGGCATTGCCGCAAGCAAAGCTCATGGCCCGTTCCAGGTTCGTGTCAAAGTCGATAGTGTCAATCGCCAGCCTCATGCCTTGGTGCATACCTCGAAGATTGGCATTGGGTTGTTTGTGGATGATTGTATCCAAAGGGATAAATGTGGCTTGATACTTCTGCCCGTCCTTGAGAAATTGAATGCAGTCTTGGGCAGTCTTCTCGGTATCTACGATGATGGCGTCGTAGTGGCGACCAAGGACTGTGGAGACAGCGGTCTCGTACTTTTTCTGCTTTGGCCGCACCAAAAGGCCGAGTTGTCCTTTCACACCAGGATATATACGTCGAAGGTCAGAGACCATGATGCGCTGCTCCATCTCCTTTCGATTTTCACGTTGGAGGCCCTTGGCTTCGTCGTACGCCACGAGTACCTGCTGCAATTTCTCGTCTAGCTCACGCCTCCTTTGTTCGGAGCGATCGTGGTCACTGACGAGCCTGTTGATGGTCTGCTTCTTTTCGTCCATTGCCTTTCCAGTCGCTTTAACTACTCGTTGGGTGTCGTCTCGGCGTTGTTGCAAGGCGGCGATGTCTTCTCTAAGGTTTGCTATGAGGGACTCGGTATTTTCCAGCTTGGACTTGAGGGAATTGACAGTCTCCTCATCAGTTTTGAGTTGACGAGTAATGTTCTCAATCTTGTTCTGATCACTGCCAGTGCGCTTGTACACTTCTTTCCTCAGTCGTTCTAGCTCTTGCAGGTCTTGCTGGCTGAGCGCTCGTCCAGCCTTTTGCTGCTCGGCGGTCCACTGGTCTTCCCATCTCTTTTGAGCTTTCTGTACTATTGCAAGCTCTTTCTGCATCTTCTCGGCGACAGCTTGCTGTTGGTTTCGCTCTCGCGTGATCTCGTCTATGCGAGTTTTGTATCGCTGAACATTCTTGCCATGTATAGCAAGCTTTTCATCAATGGGCACAAGCTTCTGCTCTTGCTCTTCGGCATCCTTGCCTTTGTGCTTCATGTCGCGCTCGAACTTGCTGATCTCACGACCAACCTTTGCCTGTTCGGCCTTCGCAGCCTCAAGCTTGTCTTGGAATTTCCGAACGTTACGCTTGAACTCCTTCAACTCAGCTTGGTGCTTCTGAATCTCTGCCGTGCTGTCTTCGATCGTGCGCTGAAAGTGGAATAGCTTCCAGAGGACGTGCGTCACCGTCGCCTGATCTCTTTCGTCTCGTGTCTGCTCATACTTGTCCAGCTCGTTCTTCTGCCTCTGATACTCTTTGATCTCGCCATTTATTGTGCGGCGAGCATCGCTCTTATTGGTTTGATTGTCCTCGGCGAGTGCTCTCTCTGCCTTCAATCTGTCATACTCCGGCTTGTACTCCAGCGAGCCACTGATCTGCTCAATCAACTTTGTCAAATCCTTGGGCGACTGTGACGCTATGGTCTCCACATCACCTTGGAACACGAGAAAATTGCGCGCCTTGATCAGAATGTTCTCAGCCTCGAGTGCCTCGTTGTACTGCTTGTATGGCACGGGACGATTGTTGATGCGATACTCGGACGTGCCAGTGGTCGTAATGCTACGCTTCCATCTCTGCTCCTCACCGGCGTCGTCTTCGTACACAGCCATAACCCAGCCTGTCTGTGGGTCGTCGCGTTGGCTCCGCGGCTGCTCAACCTCCTCCTCGTAGTCCTCCTCTGCGTCCGACGCGCCCGCATTCGCGTCGCCGTCTGCATCGGCACCCTCCTCGACTACGGTCCCATCTGCGTTGATCTTGGACTTCTGCATCACGCGACCACGATATACCAGGTCTTTGAGAGTGTTTGATCGCAGGTGTGAGGTCTTGATGCCAAGTACGAAGGAGATGGCGTCCATCGAGTTCGACTTGCCAGATCCATTGGGCCCGATGATCGAGGTGAAGTAGCTGTCGCCGAACTGCATGACATGATGGCCCCGGTATGACTTGAAGTTGTACAACTCCAACGCGAGGAGTTTGCCCATCGTGGCGCGTGTTTATGGGATGTTGGCGGTGATGACGTGATATGCGGTGTCTACAGGGGCGAGCGGTCTCGTTATCGCCTTGAACGCATACCGAGCGGGCGCGTGGATGAAGGTGACGGAAGTGTGTCTCGAGGACAGCGACGGAGACAGAAACACAGAGCAGAGGGGTTTACGCGACTTTCCACACACGCGTCGTACCTGCCTCAGTAGCTCGGAAGCTGCCTGGGGTCTTGGCACTCATGCACGTGTTACTTCACCAGTGACGTCGTTGGGTCATGTAGAGCTTCGAGCACGGGCAGCAACGCGCGACGTCGATTTGTTCTTTTCGCGTGTCACACTTACATACACACAGTGCAGTTCCTGTGTTGGTGGCATATCATATGTCCATCGGGGGCCACATACAGCCTTCTAGCTTCCTCTACTTTGGCCCCAATAGAACAGCCTTTGCCCTCGTCGCAACAGGCAGAACAGGCAGAAGAAGCAGAAGTGCATACTACGTGGTGGGTGTGCAGTGCTGCCGTCGATGTGGTGTCGGTGATGCCCATCAGCTACAACTCGGAGCTGCGGAGACCATACTACGCCGGACATAAGAGCAGCTATCTCGATATCATACCAGAGGACGAACTTGAAGCATACGCGCGGCTTGAGGTCATCGACGCGGACACAAAACACATTGCAACACATACCAACCATATGGCTAGCGCAGACATGACACAAGAGACAGACGAGATGGCGGCGGCGAAGATGGCTGATCTCAAGCCGCCGGCCGAAGAGGCACAAGGGCGATCAAGCAGCGACTCGTTGCGTCCACAGATGGAGGACTACCTGACTGCTGGGGGTGGCTCGGCTAGTGGCGCGAGCACTCCCGGTACTCCGGGACTGTCGCGCACGAGCAGCTCAGACAATGTGTACGCCAGCTTCGATTTCGACAAGGAGTTCCCAAGCATCGATAGGCTAAGTATGTTCGATATCCTGGAGAATCTAGCGCTACCTCAGCGATTGGAGCGCATGCAAAACGCCATTCATGACAATGCGGAGAAGTTGCGCAGGCAGAGGCAGAAGCTTGCGCAGCGAGCGCTATCTAGCAAAAATGTCGTTGTAGACGAATGGCGAAAGAGAGTTCCCAAGCCAGATGACCAGTTAGACAGGTATCGGAGACGGATGAAGGCGTCTGTCGAGCGGCTGAACAAGAGATGGCACGACAATAAGACTGTCAGTATGCTGGAGAAGGTGTCCTTCGTTACCGCTGTGCTCAACATTTTCATATCTGGATACTTGATAGGCGCAATGCCTGAATATTTCCACTATTGGTACACGGCACAACTTGTGTAAGTCGATCAATGTGTGCTGTTCAGCTGCAATATCTAACAGGTGGCACAGCTACTTCATGCCCATCCGATGGTACAAGTACCATAAGATTGGCTTCCACTACTTCCTGGCGGATCTCTGCTATTTCGTCAACATGCTCTTGGTAATTTCAATATGGTTCTTTCCGCAGTCGAAACGCCTCTTCATCAGTACATTCTGTCTCGCTTTTGGCAACAACGCCGTAGCGATTGCCATGTGGAGAAATAGCCTTGTCTTTCACAGTCTGGACAAAGTAACCTCGTAAGTTCTGCGCCCCACGAAGCATTCACTGGCGGCGGACGTAGAGGACCCATGCACAGTACCCTTCCTATCACGATATGCGTTAGCGCATATTCGACCGCTTCTGCTCGCCGTGCAGCAGCTAACCATTACTCTAGATTGTTCATTCACATCATGCCATGTGTATCTCTCCACGTCCTTGTCCACTGCCTCCCCAAGGAGATGCAACTTGAGAAATTCCCAGCAGTCTACACGATCAAATACTCGACTCCCGATGCTCCCGAACACTACAGTCTCAAAGACATGATAATTTGGGCCACACTCCCCTACGCGATCTGGCAACTCTCCTACCACTTCCTGATCACAGTCCGCAAACGTGCGAAGATTGCCGCTGGCCGCCCAACCTCCTTCACCTGGCTCCGTCGATCTTATCGCGGCAATGTTCTCGGGAAATTTGTTCTTTCCTTTCCAGAATCTTTCCAAGAGACTATCTTCATGTTCATCCAGTACAGTTATGCTCTCTTGACTATGTTGCCATGTCCTTTCTGGTTCTGGTACCGTTGGGCGAGTGCAGGCTTCATGATGTTGGTCTTCAGCTTAGCAAGCTGGAACGGAGCTAATTACTACATCGAAGTGTTCGGAAAGAGGATGGAGAAAGAACTGGATCAGCTCAGAAAAGAAGTCGCCCGGATGTCAAAGTCACCAGATCTCACGGGCCAGGACGGATTGACATTCAGTCCTATGGCCAGTCCTACAGGCCCTACAGGTGCCAGCCAGGCTGGAGTTGGTGCTGGTGAAGGACTCTCAAGTGCGTTGGATCTGGGGCCTCCTGCAGATGCGCAGGGCTACAATAATTCGAAGACAGAGCTTGATGATGGACCGGGACGTCATAAGAGAAATGAAAGTGAAAATGCCATTCCTATGCTGGACGGAAGCGAGCAAAAGAAGGATCTGTAGCACTTAGCTCACGAACCAGAAGATTTTGCGTTGACTGCGCGCTGCACACAGCGATGGCGGACCGGGTTTCACCTTAGAAAGGCTTTCTGTGGCCATTAGAGACCGACGATAGATATAGGACCGGTGAATCTGGCGCCTGAAATTGCCAGTGGGGTGCTACGGGAACAGGTACGACCACATTACAAGCGATGATAACGCACATTCTTGAGCCAAAGTGTTGCAACCGTTTGCTCAGCCTACGTGAAGAATTGAGGCATGGCACGAATCCTCCGCCACGACCTCTCTTTACCTTATGTTTGCTACCCATGCGAATCAGTCAGAATAACAATACAAAAAATCCTCACATGTTCAAATAGATAGCAGAACCTTTCTCAACATCGCACACCTGTTCCCACAGACAAAATGATATGGTACAATCTTCCTCAACTACTACCGCCATCGCCACCACATCACACTATTATCCAGCTAGCCAAGATGAAGAAGATCTCGAAAACGCCAACAGTTCTCTTCTACTAACTATCAACTACAAGGTCCAGAACAGTTGGCAGGAATTGTCGAACGAAATGCCCAGACCCATGTTGATGATCTGGTCGTAGGATAGGGTAGCTGGTCTTTACGCCAACGCTTGATCTTGCAAGAATACACCTGTTGCGGGCATTTCCTTTTTCTTGCTGCACGCTGCAGCCGTAACATTATTTATACCTTCAGGTTGAGCTCACACATGTAGGTACGAGGTACATGTAAAGATGGCCAGGGTCGCAGGCCAAGACTTTTCATAGTACCAAGGCCTGCACACACACACACAGCTTCATACCACGCCTGCAGACATTATTCTATTTACTGCTGCACGGTCTGGTCGCCATGACTATGGTGGAAGGGAAAAGTCGAGGAAGAGATGGTTATGGACATGTCGATGCATGACGCTGCCGCCGCCGCTCGCGATTGGGACGGGAACGAGGCAGTCGGGAGGCCGGAAGCAACCATCGTTCTTTCATGACAACACGGCTTGTTGCCACATTATTCATCGACATCCCATTGCCGCATGCATGGCTCTAGCCAGCGTAGTATCAACCGTCTAGGCGCAGGTGGTTATAGAGGTAGGTTTGGTGTTTTCTGCTTCAACATTCCATTTCACGCGTCACGGCCTGGTAGAATGGTTCACTCGTTCAGACTCCCCGCGCCCGAAGGCATTGCCGGCGATCAGCCTACCCACGACAGTACCAGCTGGCCGACTGCGAAGAGCGCCGGTCGCGAAGACCACCAGAAGGACACAAGCTCACAGGAATCGTCGCGTAATAGAGACGGGAACACCAGCACAAAGAAAGAACACGAGCAAGAGGAACAGGGAGACGATGAGCAGGGCGGAGGTATCGACGAGGAGAATCTGGATGATAGCCCAAAGCCGTGAGTCCACGGGAGCATGATGAAGGCACACCGGCTAATGGTGGCCAGTGTTGGCTTCTTCCACCCTTCCTTGAAGCATGTTCGACGCGGAGCCGTAGCGAAATGGATTCTCACAACTGCAACCCTGATGTTTTTCATACTCGGCATCCTGTCGATCTATTGGGGCGCATTATTCGAAGCAGAGCAGAACCTGTCAAATCTGGTCATTTACGTGATCGACTTTGACGGCCAATCAGCGCCATACAACACGAATGGGATACAGCCTTTTGTGGGCCCAACTATTGTGCAACTAGCTCAGCAAAAGGTCAACAGTGGAATGCCCCATCTGGGGTACGAAAGCTTGCCAGCTGCCAACTTCGGCTACGATCCAATTGGCGTGCGACAGGCAGTTTACGACAACGAGGCATGGGCGGCGATCATCATCAATGCCAATGCTACCGCAATGCTGTACTCGGCTGTACAGAATGGAAACGCTTCGTACGACCCAATGGGAGCCTGTCAGCTTGTATATCAGGACGCCAGAGACGATACAGCCTGGTTCGACTTCATATATCCTCAAATCTCGCCGCTGATGACCGAAGCTACTGCGATGGTCGGTCGTCAGTGGGCGAGCATGGTCATGCAGAACGCCTCGAATGATGACACTTTGGTGCAGAATTTGGTGAACGTGCCGCAGGCACTCAGTCCAGCCATTGGCTTCTCTCAGTACAACCTACGACCATTCTACCCGTTCACCGCGATCCCGGCAGTCTCGATCGGCCTCATCTACTTGATCATCGTATCGTTCTTCTCATTCTCTTTCTACCTTCCGATCCATATGAAGGTAAAGATTGGAGGGTTTACAAGCTAGCTTGCCATGGCTGACATGCTCGCAGTTTCTGAAACCGGAAGGACACGCGCCTCTGAAGTTCTGGCAGCTCATCATCTGGCGATGGTGTTCTACGATCTCTGCCTACTTCATGCTGTCGCTCGCTTACTCTCTCATCAGTTTGGCGTTTCAGATCAACTTCTCTGGCGGAAACCCGGTAACCTCCCAAACAGAAGTCACGTCAACGGTGAATGGCAACTCAAATCCGACGGCTTTTGGACATGGCACCTTTCCTGTCTACTGGATGCTGAATTGTAAGAGAGCCGTCGTCGTGAGCTGTCGGAAGGTACTAACGACAACAACCAGTTTTCGGCATGATCGCGTTGGGCCTCGCCTGCGAGAACGTGACGATGCTCGTTGGCCAACCCTGGACTGCACTTTGGCTCATCTTCTGGGTCATCACTAACGTTTCGACTGCGTTCTACGACATCGACATTGAGCCCGATTTCTACCGCTGGGGATATGCATGGCCTCTCCATTACATCGTCCAGGCCAGTAGGACGATATTGTTCGATTTGCATGGCCACCTTGGCTTGGACTTTGGTGTGCTGATTGCCTGGGGTGCTGTGAATACTGCACTGTTTCCAGTTGCGTGTTGGGTCATGAGATGGAAGAACCAGCACGGAGTTCACGAGTATTTCTCTTAAAGGTAATGAGTGATATGAATGTACAGTGGTACCAAGTGCGACTGTGTGGACTAGGTTTGTCTGCACTGCCCAAGACTGTAGCATAACAGGGAGGAGCGGCGCAAGGAAATGGAAATGCCCATTGTCTTGCAACCACGTGAACGTTATTGTGCACCTCAGTAGAGTACCTGTAGTGAGTGTCTCCCATTTATACGATCGACGTCTGTCCACTGCTAGGGGTAGGCGACGTGTTTTGCCGACGAGGCTGACCCTTGTCCGTGTTATTCCATCCCTGCTGGCTGCAGCCTAAGGCAGTTCTACTTCTACTTCTACCGACCTCAACCAGAACACCCTCCCAAGTTCGAACACGTCAACCCAGACTTCGCAACCCTTAGGACATCGGTTGCAGCAACAACAACACCGCCGGTCTACCTGCCCATCCGGTGTCACTTGCCTTCTGGTCCACGCACTGCGCGCTGCACTCACACACACACCGCCGGTATGGCAGACGCAGACGCCCGTTCTACGGCGCCCTCGGCAGACGCCTCGAACACGGGACTCAATGCCGGCTCGCTCCTGGCCATGTTGCCCGAGGAGCTGCTGATCAACATCAGCATCAAGCTGCAGTCCGACGACATCTTTGCCCTGCGCCAGACTTGCCGTGACATCGAGACCAAGAGCCTGCACGAATTCGCAAAGGAGTTCTTTTCCGAAAAGGTGTGTTAGAATAGAACTAAGCGCGCTTGCCGGCCCGTGGTCGACCATGAAGCTGACTCCCTCACAGTGCTTCATGTACAGCACCGAGTCGCTGAAAGTCCTCGTCAACATCGCCAACAGCGAGAAACTCCGCGGCTACCTCCGCCACATCTACTTCATCACGGCGCTCGTCAAGGAGCGACCAAAGCACTGTCCCCATCACTGCCTAGGACATTGCTGGCACCCCAATGTGCGGCAGCAGGAAGCATTCACGCTGTATCTGCGCGACCAGCAAGCTCTTCGGCAGAACAAGGCCGCCAAGGCTTTTCTCGTCGATGCCTTCAGCAAGCTGCCACGCTTGACCGGACTCTCCCTGGTTGACAATACACTGGAAGTGCCGCTGAGTGCCGAAGTCCGCGGGCTCAGCAAGTTTCAACGCACAACTGGAACTATTCCTCACTATGCTCCATCAGAGTCCGCTGCACAGCCCGCGCTGTTGGAGCACTTCGATTGGCAGTCACACTGCTGGAGAAGCTTGATTGTGGCTGTTGCGGAGAGTGGCATCAAGACCCTGAAGAAAGTAGAGACAAAGATGCGATCTCACCTGCACGGGATATCACCCATAGACGACCTGAAATTCAAGCCAAGCACAGTCGGCAAGCTCAAGGATGCGTTCGCCGAGCTCGAAGTCTTTTCCGTGCAATTCCGGAGCTATGCCATGCGCAAGAATCGTTCTGATGGTAACAGCTCTATGATTCGTGCACGCAAAGGCCTTGCTGAGTTTGCTCCTGTTCTGTCCAACGTCACAGACTTTGGCGTAAGCTTCGATCTGGCAGACCAGAACGGCGTCATGTGCAGAACGTTGACGAGCGCATTAAACCTCTCGAAGCTCAAGAAGATGAAGCTCGACAGCATCGCTATAGATGGCAAGATCCTTGGCACCATACTTGCGGGCTTGACATCAGTCGAGACGCTGTCACTTCATGCAATCGACCTCACTTCCGGAAACTGGGTT
This sequence comes from Mycosphaerella sp. Ston1, assembly GCA_000504405.2. Taxonomy (NCBI): domain Eukaryota; kingdom Fungi; phylum Ascomycota; class Dothideomycetes; order Mycosphaerellales; family Mycosphaerellaceae; genus Mycosphaerella; species Mycosphaerella sp. Ston1. The sequence continues at coordinate 84,190 of AWYF02003339.1, forward strand.
ACCATCCTCAAGATCCTCAAGCAGCTGCCATACCTACAGCATCTACACCTTGTCTATCTGCAGCAGTCACGGCAGAAAGTGTACTTCTTGAAGCAGCTGGATGAGGAACAGTCCGCAAATGAGTCTGCCTGGGAGCCAATGCCACCCATTCCAGATGACGTGGACGACGACGATGACGACGACGACGACTGGAGTGAGGATAATGGCAGTGGTGACGACGAAGAGCTGCCTGTCCTTATCGTACATGAAGAATCTGAGACTTTCATGCCGGACTTGACTCATATGGTATCTGCAGAAGAAAAGCCAGGCTCAGCTGTAGAGTCAGAAGTAACCAAAAAGTGTGCCATGTATGAAGACAAGGACTACAAGGCACCCGGCCAAGAGCGTATGCCTGAGCGAGGATACTTCATCTGTCTACCTTCTCGTGACGAGATCGAAAAGCAGCTGCCTCTATTCATTGAAGAGTGCAATGTCGGGCAGGACATCATGGTCGACGATCTAGCCTTCGGTGGGCTCAACGGACTGTTAGCTGCGCTTGGTGGACCAGTGGGAGGTCCAGGCGGTATCGTGCTCCCAGTTCCTGTTGGAGCGCCTCCACCAGCAGGTCAGATGCAGCCGCCACCGCCTGCACCTGCGGGTGGTCATCCACCACCAAATGGTCCTGATGGGCAGGGAGGTGAAAATGCTATCACAGCAGCTTTCTTCACTGGTGGGCCACCAGGACATGCCCATGCCCACATGCAGTTCACTATCCCAATGCTGAACACTCCGAATCACCAAGGCGCTGGTGTAGCACAAGCACCATTGCCGGCTGCAGAAGTAGCTGGGCAAGCAGCTCCTGGGGCAACCAACACGCAGGCTGCGAATGCCAATGTGGCGCCTACCGCAGTATCAGGTCTAGACACAAACTGGGCCTCGACAGGATTTGGTGGAGCGGCATATCAAGGCGACGTAGGCGATGGGAATGATGCTGCCAATGATTTGGTTTGAGCACCAGCAATTGGGCAAGGGTGGAATATTGTATGTGAAGGACGCAGAATGCGTGTGGTGCAATAGCTCTGCTTATGCCGCTGAATCCGGCACGAGTCTGGCCAGAAACTCGACAATACACTGGTTCCATCTCGAGTCAGCTGATCGAATGAGACGGAAAGGCAAAGAGACGGGTATGAAGTAAGCAAATAGTCGAATGGGATGGAAGGGAAATGAGAGTGGTATGACTTGATGAGAACCCGACATGAAATGATAGGCTTGACCTGACTAGGAGCTGGCTGATTCGTCGAGAGAGAGAGAGATGGATCAGCTCCAAGGAATAGAGGATAATGTGGTGCGATATGCCGAAGTAATAACATTGAAGGTATAGAAGTACATGTTGGACACCGCGAATACGGGTGGCGCGTCTCTGATGTGCCTGCCAGATGACATTTTACTCATGATTCTGGACCTGGCCGACAACCACATGCACGCCACGTACGACGAGACCTGTGCACACAACAATGTACCATTTTGTCACATGAAACGAAATCATGAATGGTATGCGAACGAGACTACGAAATGTACACTTTTCTTGTTGGTCGTGACGTTTAGGATATATCGATATTATATGGCGGCAGCAGCAACAAGATGATATCGTCGTCGACCAATAGCATCAGGTCTCCTCGCTTCAATCGAGCAGGAGGAGGAGGAGGAGGAGGAGGAGGTACCACCACCACCACCACCACCACTGACCACCGGTCTCGAATCCCCCACGGGCAAAATAACAGTCACACCATTCCCTACCCACAGCGGAACAAACCCAGCAGCAACATCCCGTTGAAACCAAATTTTCACCTCACAAGGAGTAGCAGAGTAACTCACCGCGAACTTGGCAACTTTCGCAGGAGGAGGAGAAATCCCATCATCTTCATACCAGTCCGTCTCAAAAACCGTGCCATCAGCCAAATTTTCCGGAGAAGGGAAAATTTCAATCCCGCGCCAGTCGTCAGCGGGCAAATTCGCTTCGTTGCGGCGCTGATGATGATCGCCTGGCGCGACAACGACGACTTGGAAGTTTTTGCCCACGGGTATCGCGCCGCCGATGCGGGCGAGGAGGGGAATACTGCTTTTCCAAGGGGAGGAAATGGTATGCCATTCTCCCGGAGGGAGATACTGGTATGGAGGGTTGGTGTTCCAGAAACCGGGGTCCGAGGGACTACGTTTCGGGGTGTAGATTTTGCCGTGTGACACTTCGGGTTCGTAGACTCCGCCGACGAGGAGGGTGTCGCCGAACCAGTATTGCTGCTCGCCGTCTTTGAGGACTTGGCTGGTCCATACTTCGGGGTCTTGTTCGTAACCCCAGCCGACCCAGCGTTGAGGCGGGACTGCTGTGAAGTGGCTTTTGAGCATGAGGCCGTAGATGTAGGGAAGTATCTCGTAGCGTCGCTTGATTGCTTTTCGGATGTGAGGGAGAATTTCCGGATACATCCACGGCTCAATCACATCGCCGACTAAATTGTCATTGCCAGTTTTGAAGCAGTTGATTGCGAATCGAGGACTGTGACAGCCGAGTTGTACCCATCGCAGAAGGAGTTCGGGCGAAGGTTGTGGGCCTTCGAAACCCCCTATATCATGACCGTAGCATTGCATCAGACAGATCCCAGCCGTGAGCGAAAGCGCGTTGGCGCCACGCATCCCGTCCCACGAAGTCAGGTTATCGCCCGACCAGGTCGAACACGCATAGCGAAAGGTTCCAGCGGTGCCACTCCGACTCAGCACAAAGGGACGTTCGTGCGGCACAGCCTCCAAGAGGGCATCATAGGAAGCTTTTGCGTGCAATTCCGTGTGCATCGCACGACCCCACAGCCCAATATCCGTCCGGCGCCGTTCCTTGCTGCTGCCTCCTGGTACGTGTTCGTTGTCGGCTGCCATCTGCCACATGTCGTGGGGGACCAGATACTCGTTGTTGTCGTTCCACATACAATCCATGCCTTCTAACCGCAGCTGCTTGACGCCTTTGAACCAGAAGTCGTAGCCGGAGCGGGAGCTGAAATCGATGTGCCCGCCTTCGCTGGATTCGCCGCCGCCTGCGCTCCATAGTCGAGCGATGCCAGGTCCGCCGGTGGTCATATCTTGGAATAACGCACCGGCTTTGACGAGGTTGTGGTACTCAGGGTGGTTCTGCAGGACATATGGTTTGACATTCGCCATGAGGCGAATTCCTCGTGCGTGGAATTTGTCAGTGAAAGCTTTAGGGTCCGGAAAGCGATGCTTGTTCCACGTAAACACGTTTCTGGTGTGAGGCGCTGTGGGAGCCACTGTATACCCCGAGCTCATCTGGAATCCCGAACAAGGAATATCGCACTTCTCCACCCTCTCCGCCCACTCCAGCAACGCGTCACTCGCTCGCGGCTCGTCGAGCATGGAATACTTCATCCCACCCCCCAGATACCCAAACGCCCACCGAGGCACCAGCAGCGGAAACCCGACCAGTTCCGCATACTTCGTCACAACCTCCTGCAACGTCTTCCCCACCAGCGTATACAGCTCCAACCCACCATAGTCCTGTCGATAGACTGTAAACTGCCCCCACATCCCATCCATTTCCGCCCCAACAGAATACGACCCTCGGGCATGACTCGTCGAAAACTCCGCCACAACACCCTCGGGCCCCGCGCGCACCAGCAACGGAATGTGCTTATACAGCGGATCGCTCCGATGCACATCATACCCGAAACAATCTGTCGCAGACAGAATGAAGCTGCGGCCGGATAAATCCATCGGCGCGGCTTTTTCGCCTAGTCCGATATATAGGCTGGACCGGATATACCGCGTGTAGTGCGCTATACCACTGCCGTCCAGAGCGTAGGAGCGGAATGGTAAATCTGTGTGGAGAAAGGGGCGGTTCAGGAATCCGAGGGATACGAGCGGGACGGTTGTCCAGGAGACTGTTGCTTCGATTTCGCCGTGGATGAATTTGGTGGAGTGGTCCCTAGATGAGGAGGTTGTTGTTGTTGTGGTGGTGAAAGAGCTGTTGGTGGGAGGTGGTTTATGAGCACTTGGGTATGGCGGGAGCGGATGGGTCGGTGAGGTGAACGTCGTTCGGAAGAGACCTGGTTTTAAGGCCTCGAAAGTGAAATCGCATGGTTGCGACGTCTTCTCGTTGCTCTGGAGATGCAGCGAGGTTGTAGTGGATTTGAGCAAAGTGTAGGCTTTGGGTACGAATTCTTGTTGAGGCATGGTTTTTTTTCTCTTTCTTTCTGAGCTAGCACAAGATCATTTCGAGAAAGGGTTTGGATAAAGGGATGATGGGTTGGATTTTGCTGAAGACCAGCCGAGACGAAGTATCGAGGCCATATATGAATGTTGTTGTTGTTGTTGTTGGTCTCCTTTTTTGGCTTGAACGAACGAGCTTCGAGGCCAATTGACCTCACGCAAGGCGCCACGTGCAATATCCGGCCGAGAGCTTACTCAAACACGACGTATGGTGCATTCGTGGCCGAGCATGAGGACATTACTAACTGTTGCAGTAGAACTTCACGTGCCAAGTCTGGTTGTTTGGTTGGTCTGTGCAACTCCAGAAGGCGAGGTGAAGTACCAGTAACATCGGCTAGAGAGCAGCCCGATCCGATGTTGTGAAGCGTCGTCAGAACCGAAAATTGCTGACCGTCAGGTCGTCTGGTAAAATCTGCATTCTGATTGGATGTGGAGAGCTTTCGGTGGTTGACGGATGCTCGTTTCTGGAATAGATCGAATAATGCCCATCGGTGATCAGCTGCGAACGCCGAAACGTACCAAACGTACAGGCAGACAAGCTTGTTTCCGTCGACGTACAGCGGGACGCATGATGTATTCACTGTGCGATGTAGTGACATCGGCTGTGATGATGCCGCAGCTCTGCTGATATAGCTAAATAGTCTAAATTGGCCCGATCGATGGCCTCTCTGCGGCATAGGGTTTCTGTAGGGCCTAGTCTCTCCGATAGCCAGGACAACTCGGAGGAAGAGACAGATCCCCTGATGGCTGAAGCAAGGGATATGGATATCGATGAGCATGAGCTGAAGGCGACCAGAAAAACCCGCAAACCAAACGACATTCCCGGAGAGACCATCGAGATCGTGCAGACGAAAGACGACACGCATCAGGACAAGGCTGCCCAGCTCCTGAAAGCGACGGAACACACAGTGGTCGTTCACCCAGCCGAGAATCAACGCATACTCCGTCTGATCGACTGGCACATTCTTCCCATTGTTCTCGCCATTTACTGTCTGCAATCGCTCGACAAGACCGCACTGTCGTACGCGTCCATCTTCGGGCTGGTCGATGACCTCCATCTCGTGGGCCAGCAGTACAGCTGGTCTGCGGCAATAGTATATGTTGCTCAGCTGGTCTGGCAACCGCTCATTGCGTACTTTCTGGTCAAGTTGCCTCTGGCCAAGTTCTGCGCCACCATGGTGTTCTGTTGGGGTGTCACGTTGATGGGAATGGTGGCTGCAAAGGACTTTGGTGGACTGATGGCTGCACGGTTTGTCTTGGGCTCCTTTGAGGCTTCTGTGGCGCCAACGTTTATAGCCCTTGTGCAGATGGTAGGTGGTTGTCCAGGTATGATGTATCAGTATACACAGACTGACTGCTTTGTATACAGTGGTACAGGAGGAGTGAGCAGACAAACCGCAACGCCGCTTGGTATTCGATGCTCGGCCTCGTGAACATCGTGGGTTTGATTAGAGATCTTCCACTGGAGACATCCAGAGTCCGGACTGACTTGTGCATAGTTTGGAAGTCTGCTCAGCTATGCCTTAGCTAAGATCCAGTCAGAAACACTGAAACCATTCCAGGTGGGAATCAGATCAGCCTGACGGGCCACATCGTTTGCTCTACTGACCAGAACTCAGATTATCTTCCTCTTCTGCGGAGCACTGACTGTAGCCTTCTCCGCGGTTGTATTCATCTGGCTGCCAGATTCTCCCATGACGGCAAACTTCTTGAAAGGTTAGTATCCTCATCATTATCAATACAACGCATGACATGCATCTCTTGCTCTACTAACCAAGATCAGATGACAACGACAAATTATTAGCAATCGAACGTCTCCGTATGAATGAGATGGGCATATCGTCGGGAGAGTGGCGCTGGGATCATGTCAGGGAATGTTTCTTAGACATCAAGACCTGGATATGGTTCTGCATGCTTACCGCAGTTTCGATTCCATCTGGCGGCATCACAACATTCGGCCCGCTCATTGTCCAGTCTTTTGGCTTTGACAGCTTCACCGCGATTCTCTTCAATATGCCCTTTGGTGCTGTCCAATTGGTAGCTACGCTCGGAGGAGCGTGGGCTGCGACTCGCTGGAAGGTGAAGTCTGTTTTTATTGCATTGCTCTGCATTCCACCCATTATCGGCATTTCTGTGCTACTCGGTGTTGAGCATACTGCTAGCAACAGAGGCATACTGTTGTTTGCATACTACACTACCTCAGTGTACCCAGCCATTAGTCCTTTGATCTACTCGTGGTTTGGCCAGAACACTGGAGGTGATACGAAGCGGAAGACCACCACGGCCATCTTATTCATTGGCGCCAGCGCTGGTACGTAGATTCATCGGCCATGGTTTAGTAGTATCGGCTGACAATTCCCTAGGGAACATCATTGGGCCAACTCTGTACACCGTGGACCAAGCACCTCGTTACCGCAAAGGCCTGATCTGGAATCTCATCATGTTCGTGCTGATCATAATCCTGGTGGCATTGGGGGTAGTATGGGTGGCCCTTCTAAACAAGAGACATGCGTCGACGCGAGTACGTCTCGGAAAGGCGGCCAAAGTAGTCGATCTGTCGATGGAAAGCAATCGCGAATTGTCCGGTACCCATGATGTCTTGAGTTACGGCGAGGGGACTGGAATCGGGGACAACGCATTCGACGATGTTACGGACTTGAAGAATGAGGACTTTATCTACCTCATGTGAGCGAATGTACGAGGACAGATTGCATATCGGTAAATATACCCCTAGTCGCAGGACGATTCGACATGAAAGATCTATGAGTCGTTGAGATATACCATTTATCCACTTAGATGCGTCGTTGTTGGTTTTAATCAAATTTTCCATATGTCAGCAATTGTTGTTTTGCCGCGAGCTTGGCGGCCAATGCATTGCCCTTCGTCTCCCCTATTCCTTCTCCTTTCTTCTCCCCTCTTTCTCCCCCAACTTCCGGTCTGTGATGCACACCTCCTGTCCCGTTCAGGTCGGGAAGCAGCCCCTTGAGGAATCCCTTGCTTGGCATAAGGAAGAGGAGGACACCCTCACCTCCTCTCACGCAGCACGCTCGGCCCCTCCCGCTCCATACTGCAGACACCACCACTCGGCTCATATATGGTCGCATCTGCACATGCACACACATGCAGGCTGGGATGCCCCGGAGAAGAATCCCTTGAATGCACGAGACGGAGCATGACGGCATGTGGATTAACAAGAACCACACCCACATTCCTCAGGCACTATTCCTGACCTATCATCGTGATGAGGTCGCCGTCATGCTCAATAAGAATCATCTCCTGGACCCGCCGTTTCTGCAGCGACAGATTCCAGGTTGCACTATGGATCGCCATTTTCTCTCTCACCACTCTGTGCCTCTGGTACGAAGCAGAGATACAAGATGACTCCGAGTCCTCCTCCAAGTTCGAGTCCACCGTCTTGTCTTTCATCATGGCTCCTTTTGGCTATATCAGCTTCGTATGGGGCGCTCTGCTACTCTCAATATCGCCCACATCTACGGCCCGAGCTGCTGTAGTCGGCCTGCCATCTTATCCTTTGGCTGTCAAATCCCCCTACCTCTCCACCTGGCTTCCAAGTAACCAAGCCCTGGACGTAGCCGGTGCTCAGCCTCAATTCTGGGCAGGACAGAATCTGAACTGGCCGGTACTAGCACGCGTCGATGGTACGACTTACGCATTGCTCAATGGAGGCTCGGCCAGCAACACTGTCAAGGCTGTTACCAAAGGCATCACCTACTCGTCTACCCACACCATTATCAGCTTATATGCTGCAGACGTGAACTTCACGCTGGACTTTTTCAGCCCAGTCTACCCTGCAACGGCAGACTTTCTCCTCCAATCCCTGCCATATTCGTATCTGACAGTGAATGTCTCCGTCGCCGGTGCCAACACCCCCAAAAACGTACAGGTTTTCAGCGGCATAGACCATACTTGGACAGCCCAAGGAGGCGCGTCACAAATCAACTTGACGACGTCTGGCGATGCTCAGTTCTTCTGGTTCTATAATCCGAGACAAACTTACTATACCGAAAAGGCCGACCAGGCGACATATGGATCCGTGTTGTACGGAAGCATCAGCGATGGTGCCACATCCCACGGCATTGGAGTCGCAACCGATCTATACTCCCAGTTCACCACATCTGGCTCGCTGAGCAGCTCTACTTCGTCCACCTCCGGCACTGGCCTCGTGGCTATAACGCAGGACCTGGGGGCCGTTGGCAACACTCCCATAAGCGCGATCTTTGCGGTCGGCCTGCAGCGTGATATCGCCGTCCAGTATCTTGGAAGAGACCAAACCTCGTACCATCGCAAGAAGTGGCCGTTCATTCCAGATGCCATTGAGTTCTTCCTTGGCAACTACGCCAGTGCACTTTCATACTCCACCATATTAGACAACCTGGTTCGCTCGAACAGCGAGGCTGTATCCTGTGATTGGGGCAGCGCCTATGCGGACATCAACGAGGCTAGCGTTCGTCAATCCTTTGCATCTCTGGAGCTGACAGTGCCTAACGATGATCGCACTGCCGATGTCTCTGCTTTTCTCAAGGAGATCTCCAGCGACGGGAACGTGAACACCGTCGACCTCATCTTCCAGTCTTGGCCCATCTTCATCAGTCTGAACCCGGATTGGATCAAGCTACAGTTCAGACCGATCTTATCATACCTCGCCTCTGGTCGCTGGCCGAAGCCGTATGTCATCCACGACATTGGCCTCCACTATCCCGTTGCGACAGGTCATGACAATGGCGTTCAGGAAGACATGCCTCTATTTGAGACGTCCAGCTTGTTCATTTTACTGCTCGCCTATCAAAGGTTCTCTGGTGATACCACATTCGCCGCGCAATATCGTTCGTTGTTTGATGGTTGGGCAAACTATCTCGCTGTGAATGGTCTGTACCCAGCAAACCAATTAATCAGCGTCGACGCGATTCCTGCATCTGCCAACCAGACAGGTCTCGCCATCCAATCTGCCATCGGTCTCAAAGCCGCTGCCGTGTTGACTGGCAATGCCACATACGCCACCATAGCCGATACCTTTGCTTCGAAACTATACAACGATGCACTCGGCCTTGACGGAGCCAACCTCGCATCCAGCACACACTTCACTTACAACTATGGCAAGCCAACCACCTGGAACGTGCTCTTCCCAGCCTACTCGGATGTCCTCTTGGAACTCAACACCTTTCCTCAAGCTGCATGGGATCTACAATCCACATATTACTCTCAAGTCATCCAGACCTATGGACTTGCTTTCGCGGGTCCCGTCTCTGATCGTGGTATACAGTGGGGCATCACCGATTGGAACATCGAATGGGCTGCCATTGCGACAGACGATCTCAAGAAATCCATCGTGCAAACAACGCACATGTTCATGACGAACGGAAAGAATGTCATTCCTTTTGGAACCAAATACTTTGTTCAAGGGAGTGAAGCTGGAGTGTGGATAGGAAACAAGGCCAGAGGAAGTGTGGGCACGCACTTTGCCATCGTGGCGCTCGAGCAAGGTACCTGGCAGTATCCTGCATCCAGCGCAGCATGAGGTGGTGGATTTTGGGATAGTTCTGGACAATGTCATCAAGTACAAAGACATATAAAGAGTATTACCGGCCTCTCCATTACTTGATATTGCCTACTGTGTGCAGAACCGGCTCGAATGCTTCCTGGTGTGTTCCCCAAAAGTCTACGTGAAAGAGAACAATGGACCTCCCTGAAGTAAGGGATATAAATTACTAAGGCATGCAGTTTCGGGCTTCGTATTGTTCTACATTCATAATACGTGGCGGCACAATCACAACCATTTCCCACCTAACCCCTTCTCCGGATGCGGATATGGCTGAATTTCACAATGAATCCCGAATGTGCACAAGCAAACCATAAGAACCGCGAAGACTCTCAACTCGCAAATAACGAACGCCCTTGACTTGTCATCATCATCATCAACACCCATCAACACCCCTTTCTCAAAAAAGAAAAGTAATCAAAAAACAACCCCCCCCTCCTATCTATCCCCCAACCATGCCACCACCACCCACCACCACCACCCCCTACACCCTCACCACCCACACCCTCGCCATCCAGCACCTCTCCACGCTCGTCCAAACCTTCCACAGCACACGCACGCCCTTCCGCATCAACCACGGCTCGACCAACTCCACACGCGCCCGCAAACCCTCGACACCGCAACTCCACATCGGCCATCTCGACCACATTTTGGAAATCAACTCGGCCGAGAAGTTCGCGTGGGTGGAGCCGAATGTGGCGTTGGATGCGTTGGTGCAGGAGACGTTGCAAGTCGGTTTGATGCCGTGTGTCGTGATGGAGTTTCCGGGGATTACGGTCGGTGGAGGGTTTAGTGGGGCGTCCGGGGAGAGTACGTGTTGGAAGGAAGGGTTGTTTGATTGTTGTGTGGAGGAGGTGGAGATGATTTTGGGGGATGGGGAGGTGGTTTTTGCGGGGTGTGGGGCTGGGGCTGGGGCTGGTTCTGGGGGACCAGGTGGAGGAGGGAAAGGGGAGAAGAGGAGGGATTATTCTGAGTTGTTTGATGCGGCGAGGTGTAGTTTGGGGACTATGGGAGTTGTGACTCTGTTGAAGGTTAGACTGACCGAGTCGCCTGGTGCGGTGCTGTTGAAGTATCGCCATGTGAGGAGTTTCGGGGAGATGAAGGATGGGTTGATGGAACTTTGTTGTGGTGATGATAATGATAATAAGAAGAAGAAGAAGACTGATGTTGATGATGATGAGAAGTATGATTTCGTGGAAGGATTCATGTATAGTCGAGAATCCGGAGTCATTGTCACCGGTCGCCATATCGATCCAACTTCCGCCACCGTCGCTGAACTTCCTCGAGTACGCTTCGATCGAGCCCAGGATCCTTGGTTCTATTTACACGCCAAAGAAACCCCAAACTTCCATGCCGATCTAGCTCCAATACAAACCTACCTCTTCCGACATGATCGCGGCGCTTTCTGGAGTGGAGAGAGTGTGTTGAACTACTGGCGTGTACCGAACAATCGCTTCACAAGATGGATTCTCAATCCCATGATGACAGCTCGGGCCATTTACAAAGCCATGTTAGCTGCAGATTCGGGAGACAGCGCGATTGTGCAAGACCTCCTGATCCCCGTCGATACTTGCGAGGAATTTTTCAACTATGTTGCCGATGAGCTGGAAATCTGGCCGTTGTGGCTCTGTCCTGTGCGTAAGCGTTCACAGGACAAGGACAGGAACGTGGTGGCTCACCCTTTCTACAAAGATACCGCAGGAGATATGACCATCAACTTCGGAGTTTGGGGTCCTTTGGCAGTAGAAGATATGAACACGACTTCCATTCGTAGGATCAATCGTCGTATGGAGGAGAAATTGGGAGAAGTCCGTGGTCTCAAGGTGCCGTATGCTGCTAATCACTATACGGAAAGTGAATTTTGGAATTTGTGTTATGATCGGGACGAGTATCAGAGATTGAGGAAGAAATGGCATGCGGAGGCTCTGCCGTCAATTTATGACAAGGTTGCTAGGAACCACGATGAATCGGAGGATGAAGATGGGAATGGGAATGGGTGGCCATTGTGGTTGAAGATTTTGTTCAACATCTGGCCTTTTGCTAATTTGTGGCCGCTTGGAGGTCTCTTCCAGATGTATGTTGTCTTGTTTAGGTAGATGCACTTAGGAATTGTCCGATTTGTTGTGTACTTTCCGTGCCAAGCAAACCAGTCAGATGGGCTTGTTTCCGCTCCTTAACGAGCTTCACGCCGTGCTTGTCTCTACTGCCCACGCTTGTGCGTGTTCAGGCGCATATCTGGCCACCATCGAGAAAATCCTGATGTTCGTGAACCCAAATGCCGCTTTGCTCGCTACGGCTCCACTGTCTCTGTCCACGTCTTCGCTTGGTCTGAGAGTTATCCCACAAGAAACAAACATTGCCGCTGATGAGGCCGCTACACCCGTAAATGTGTAGTAGCTAGCGTCCTTGGGCATAGCGCCTTGGGCTCATATCTCCTCGGCAGTCGTCATTTTCGAGAAGATCAAATAGAGTGCCCGCAAGTTTCCTGTTCTTCGCTCGCCGTCTTTCCAGCTCAGGTCTGCTATCTGCTTGAGCCTTCTCGAGATCCCAATTCTCCTTTCTCAGGTGCTCCATTCCCTCGTTCTATAACTTGATTCTTGGTAGCATGCTGCCAGAGAAGCGACTTGGACTTCGACAAACGCAGTCCCGCAAGGCACGTTGTTTGTCCTCTATCAGCGTGCGTTTATTACGAAACCATCCTTTGCACTGACTATCCGATCCTTGCGTCGTTCATCAGTCGTTCTCGTCAGGTGGGATGTTGAGGTCAGCCTGCACTTGCTGACTTACCGCACTCTCTGGCTGTCCAGCTAGTGAAGTGGGGTACAACTCAGGACTCGCCATATCGGAAGAAGTATGCAGAGGTGCGCCTGGTGTGATCATGTCCGAGTAATGGCTTGATGCGTACGCCGCTACCACAAGTCACCAATGCTTCATGTGTTGCGGTGTTGGCATGTGTGTGGCACGAGGTGCTGATGCACCTGAATCCGAATCCAGGAGCGCCTCGAAATTGAAGTCCATCTCTATGTGTCGCGAGATCGTCGCCAAGAAGTGGTGTTCCAAGCTGAGTGGGCAAAGAACAGCGTAGGAAATCCGATGCAGGCCAGGTAACACTTCTTAGGGCTCTAGCAGCACTCGCTCCTGCCCCGTCAGGCTCGAAGGGCATCTATGAAACGAGGTCGTTCGCCATGATCTTCATCCGTCTCTGCATATACGAAGTCTTTTCCACACTGCAGTAGGTCGTCGACTTGTTTGTGTCTCTCCTGATCTGTGGCACGTCGTGTGTACGTCAAGAAGCCTCATCACAATTCACGCAGCATACATGCACCTACTTGCCACCACCTCCATCCTGGCCTCCCGTAGTACCACCACCTTGTACCGTCTCTTCCCCAAGCACCTTACTAGCAGCCATGAACCTACACGACCAAGCATCAGTTCTCCGTGACGATTCCATAGCCTTATAGCGGACTACTCACATTCCTCCGGCATACCCGCCCAGCCCTCTCATGCCATCAGCCTGTACAGCAGTCATGCGTAGCAAGTTCTCCAGATCAGACATGTTGGCTGTCAATTGGGCAAGCTGAGAATGCAGGTGTGATAGCTGGCGAGATTTCGAAGCTGAGGTCGGGACAGTAGACAGACGAGAAGTGGAGTGAGTATGAGTATGGCCTGGCGTTCTTGATGGATGAGAGGAAGACATCTTGAATGCGACTGTTTTGGAAGTTGAGTCTTGTTGGTGTTCTGAAGACGTGATGTCCACAAACGCGAAATCTCCACGCCAGCGGCAAATCTGCCGACTTGCCAAGCCATACTCACAAGAACCTCCTCTTGCCATCACCACAACCTCCATTCTGGCTCCTCATCCGCGCCGGCAAAGATGGCGACAAACAAAGTGCGTCTGTATGCCCTCACAGGCGCTGTAGCAGCCACAACAGCCACGGGAGCCTGGTATGGCGCAGGCCTCAACATACGCCAAGAATTGAAAGAAGTCGGTATCTCCCTTACGCCATGCCACCATTTCTCCCCTCGATTCCATAAAGTAAGGTACCTTATTAACCACATGCACCCAGGAAAAAGCAAAAATCTCCGAAGCGACATACGAAGAGAAAATCTCCCAACTCCAATCCATGCGTCAGCAACTGGTCCGCTCCCAAGAAGAACTCCAAGCCAAAATCGACAGACTCTCCGGAAAAGACGTCCCATCGCCTTCTGTTAATTCTACCACTACAGCAGGAATGAAAGGCACTCTGGAAGGACGTACGAGAACATCTTGATGGAACTACCTACCTCTTATCGTCCTCTCAGACCAAAACATTCTACACCAGCTCCATCTTCCCTCGACGTTCCACTGCCCGGAACAAATCCCAACATTGTCACAACCACCACAGCCAGCCAGCCGGACAGTCATATATCAAGTCCACGTCAACCAAAGGACAACACCTCCACATGCAAGTATTCCCAAAAAGTTCTTCCAAGGCTTCTACTTGCGCGCCGTGACCTTCCGCGACATGCACAAAAACGAATGTTGGCGATCAATGATGTGACCCTGAGCCGCGGGAAAACACATTGGGAATGGATGCTTCGATAGTAGCATACCTACTGTAAGCCTAGATGACTGAAATTGCGAAGATCAGTAGACTGTGCGACTACCTAGCTAGCATTATCGGACTTGCAGGCCGGGTGCACCGGGTTGGTTTCACAGCGTCTGCGGGCGGATGGCAAGTCCGGCGTGAACAGACAATGGTGATGCAATGGAGATGGCGAGTACAGTGCGAGCACGGGCGAACCAATATGATGAGCTCGAGCTCGATGAAGTGACGGCACGATTGACTGGAGAAAGCGGAAGAGGAGATGATCAGACTGCGATGAATATACTCTACATTTCCTGCAGGTGTCTGTCTGTCTGTCTCGGCCCACGCACAGTAAGAAGTCTTTGTCCGCTCCGTAAGTACTGGTAGCTTTTTGGTTGAGGGTTCGGAACTGTAGCAGGCGTAAGCAGAAAGTTTTCGGAAATGTCGAAACATAAACCATTCAGTACACCGTCCGCCATGGACACCTGTATGCAACCCGCCCTTATAACACCACACCCGCAATTGCAGACTTCGTAACTGTCGCCGGTATTCATATCCATAATATTCTTGTCCCATTGCACGCTGCGACACCAAGATATTGTGTCTTGGGCCTTTCGTGACATTTCTTGCTCTGCCGATTGTATGCTCATCTTGCCTGCAGAAGTCCAGCTCGGAACACGTGGGCGTCAACTCTGTCTCCACGATGTTTGAGGGTTCAGCCAGCTATCTCTTGCACTCAACTGGCTTCTGTAGTGGAAGTACTGGTATTGCTGCATTATCTCCTGTGCCTCGAGTTCTCCTAACCCCGAGATTGCATATGCTGCTGCGGCGGCATCGGGTACCCGCCTTGCTGCGCCGCTTGCTGCTGTTGGAGATAGGCCTGGTATTGCAAAGCCTGCTGCTGGTCGGCGGTCATGTATGGCGCTTGCGGTTGTCGTTGTTGCATGCCTTGCGGAGGCATTGCCTGCGGCATTGGTGGCGGCGCAGATTGTTGCTCTTCTGGCGAGTCCACAGCGGACTCTCCATCGACGCCATTAGAGTCGGCGGGCTCAGGAGCATTCAAGCAAGCCTGCGGTCGTTAGAACGATTCGATCAATGGAGCGTGGTTGAGTGTATGTGTATGTGTATGTGTATGTGTAGATGGTTGTAGATGTGTGTAGATGTGGCATACCTGGATCAGATTCTTGCCTTCTGGCTTCGTGACCAGTGGCTGGAGCTTGGGTGTCGTGAATGTGTAGACCAGGCCAGTCTCAGATACGACGAGGAGTAGTACTTGTGTGCCAGTGAGAACTGACAACTCGTAAGCCTGGTATCCAATGTCAGTATGATGTGCTTTTGATGGACGCGACGCGTTGTTGATGCGCTCAGAGGCGCTTTCGTCGCACCTTCTTCATGATTCCAGCTTTGCGCTTCGAGAAGGTGATGTGTCGACGCGACTTGTCCTGAATGAATTTGATCTCGATCTTGCGCCGCTCGCGCCCGGGCTTGTCGTCATCGTCGTCGTCGTCGTCGGCGGCGGCAGAGGTGCGCTGTCGCTTCACACCGCGACTCTCGGATGCGCCATTCTCGAGCTCCTCCTGCTCGTGGTCATTGGTGTTGCTGAGGTCAACTCCTTCGGCCGACATGGTGAAGTGCAGTCTTGTGCTTGGTCACTACGCTGCTTTGGGTTGCAGGCGGGGCGCGATTACCCAGAGAGGTGTTAGGTGTTCGGCTGGCGAGAGTTTTGTCCGAAGTAGTCGAGTCGTTGTTTGTGGAGGTGCCAAGCGGGCGGGTAGTCGGCAGTGACGACTTGGGGCAGTACGCGACGGGGGACGGGGGTGGTCGATGGAAATGATGCGATGAGTGCGCAAGTCAGATCAGCGACGCGATGCGATTGCGGATGCGGATGCGGTGCGAATGCGGTGCGATGCGATGCAAACGGCTTTGGATGCCGAGTGGGTGGAAGTGGCAGGCTGGGCTGGGCTGGACTGGAATGTGTTCAGCCGTGATGCTGTGGTGTGCTGTGATCAGCAGTGTAGGGTAGGGTGTGCTGCTGCCGCTGCTGCTGCTGCTGGCGGGACAGACTTTCCAGCGTACCTAATCAATCACCACACCGACGAGGATACCTAACGACAACGACTGCGACGGACAGGACGCAGGACGCAGGACGCAGGACAGGATGCAGGTGCGACCGGCTGAGCTGCTCAATGTGCTGGTCGTACAGGCGGGCGGATCGAGGGCGCTGTCTGTACTGTACGTACTGTGCTGTCCTGTGCTGTACTGTGCGGCCGTGTGGTGACTGAGGTGGCGACGGGACTGCTGCTGGTGTGAGTGGTGTGAATGGTAAGGCTAAGCTTCTTGTGTTTTGCGTGTTCTGCAAAGAGGTTAGGTAGACCTGAATGGGGCAAATCGAGGAGCGGGCAGAACCACGTTAAGTTAAGAACAACGCAAGCCTCAAGGTGGAACACGGAGGGAGCATGCAAGCTTGGCGCACGCCCGGTAGAATTAGCTTCACCGAATCACCACTAGTGACCCTGAGCCTGGCTTCCGCCGCCCGCACCCGCAGTATAATCCTCGAATTCGCCGTCTCGCGCGTCCGTGGCACCGTCGAGGCCCCGCAGCCGTGGACGCTGTCCGTACGACCTCCCAATGTCAGTCGAAAGTCTTCTGGAAGCCTGCCTGCCGCTTCCGTCTGTGGAATGTACTCTGGTGCTACGACGTGCGAGCCGTGGGTGTCACCGCAACCACGACTTTTATGTCTGTGGGAGCGCATTGACTAGAGCGAAGCTAAAGTGGAAGCACGGAGCGCCCGCTGTCTCAGCTAGATGAGATGTTAATCTGATCTGAACCGCACGTTCACAGGCTTCAGATCCGCGTCGAAGCGGTGCGAAGCGAGGTGAAGAGAGACAAGATGTGGTCAATGACGAGAGCCTCATATGGTAGCACTACGCACTCGATCAAGAAGGTTCTCGAAGTGATGAAAACCGCCACGATCAAGCATCTATCATCCCTCGACAGGCGCCACAGAGGGTCGATGTTATCAGCAATGCTGCAGCGCATTGCACTTCACGCGACAAGAGCTGGTAGGCACGATAGTATCTGCTTCTGCTTCGTGAAGTCTCAAGTACATATATTGGAGGAAATGTTACGAGAAGCCTCTCGTGCGGCCATACCTACCTCTTATACTCGTCTAGGGGTCTCGCAGTGTCTCACTAGACACCTTCAGCCGGAGTTTGGCATCGTTTTTTATACCGCGCAAGCTATGCCGCGCAAGGCTGTAATTAGTTGAATTAATGTTACGTGCTGCACCTGCTAAGTATCAAATGTTCAGTACGCTCTTACTATAGAATTCCCCCGTATATACCAAATTAATATAATGCTATCCGTCGCTCCTAACTACGAGCTCCTACTAGCTATTAGTGCGCTATATACTACTAGCTTCTTCAAACGGCCTATCTTAAAGCAGTAGGCTATACTGTATAAGAGTTTCGAGTAGCGACTCGATTCGTAGCCGGACGAGTAGGTTAAGAGGTATATAAGGTACGTATAGTTACTATAACGAGTTAGGTATAGTAGTAGGCTGCTGCCTACTACTACGCTCGCTATATAGATAACTAATAATAATAGTATAGGTTTACTAAACAAGAGATTCGGATACTAATTATTACGCTTAATATTAAGGCCTACGACTATCGCTATCGTATTAAACCTTATCCGGAACTAGCTCTATATATACTGCTCTAGCGAATAGCCTTTCCGAGTCGCTAAATAGACGTATATACTAAGTTTAGCCGTACTGCGAGCTACCTAAGTATTATATTTAACGATTTAGTCCTATACCTCTATAGGAACTATACTTCTATTATTACGTAGTATCTAAGGCTCCGCAGTTATCGACGGTTAAAGGTATTCGCTCGTACTACTCGTAGGCATAGAACTAAGGGTTAGATATAGGAGTTTATTAATAGATACTTTTAGGGCTTCTATAGACTAGTATATAGACAAAGGAGAGTTTATTCCGGGCATTATAGAGGCTATAGCTGCAAGTTCTAGGCGATCGTAACTCCTAATAGCCTAATCTCGTCTCTTATCGGTCTATTTAATAGTAGAGATAACGACTAGCGTATATAGCAGTTGTCCGGCTACGTACGAAGGCTTAGGCGCCTTATAATACGTAGGGGTCGCCGAACACTATACCTCTACGGTAATCTAGTATATTATAGCTTATTCGGAGTAATAGCTCTATTTAAGCACTACCTTAGCCGTTACTTCCTTACTAAGCAGCAGTAGGCTTTTAATAAGAAGCTCTCTTAAGTACGGATTAAGGTAGAATATCTATTTAGCTATACTATACGGCTCTAGACCTATAACGTATTCGAGAAGCAATTATACCTCCGATAGTAGCCTATCGGAGCCTACTTTATAGTAGCCGCACTACTTACTAATTGCTTTTGCTGTCTACGGGGATATAATTAAACTAGTAAACGATTCGGCCTAAGAATACCGGATATTTAGATATACCTCTATAAGGAGCAGCCTAATATAGATTAATATAACTCCGAGAGCAATATAGGCAGTAGTAATAACTAAGGAGCTAATTAGAGAGCTAAGATATAGGGTTAATAGTAGTAGGTATTATAGTAGAAGATAGTAGCAATCGCGTTTTTAGCTTGTTTCAAGAATTTAGCTACCTCTAATCGACTATAATACTTAATATACCTATATATAGTAGACGTCCTTTTAGTATATTATTGCTATAGCTTTTCTGATGCTCTGCCTTACTAAGTTTATCCCTAGATATGTATGCCCTATTACGGTAGTAGTATATAAAGAAATTAATACTCTTATAAAGCTTAGTTTTTAGAATCGCCGGAAGCAGCCGGCCGACTTAGTTAAAATGTTCTATTAGCTAGCTATAGCCGAAAGCCCGGGCCGTAGACCCTGAATTGCCTAATCGAGACGGCTTAGTATACGAGTTTACGGCTTTACATACTAATAAATATATACTACTATAACTATACGACTGTTTCTACTACTAGCGTACTTCTTATAACACCCTATAGGCTAAGAACGAATTCCTAATAGATTAAGTATATAAAGAGCAGGAATATATATCGATATTAGTATAGGTAACCGTAGAATAGCGGCGGAAACTATACTACTAGGGTTAACCGTCGAGGTTCTAATTAGAAACTTTACTAAAGAACCCTTACGCTTGCTACTACTCCCTCTAACTATTAATAAACTGTAGTAGGAGGTTACTTATAGTATTTACGGACTGCTTTACCTTACTAATCTCGTTCTTAACGTCGCTAACGTCCTTCTTAATAGCAGTAAGCTCGCTCGTAGTATAAGCAATATGCTCCTTTACGGCATTATTAGCCCTCGCCCTCTCTAGTATATACGAGAAGTAGTCGCTAATTAAGCCTTAACTATTGTTATAGCTCTTACGGATAGCAGCATTAGACGGACCGGCCCTATGCCTCTTAGCTCGCTCGCTCTAAATACTCGAGCCTCGTTAGTCTAATTTACGGCAACGCGAAGCTATCGAGGACGTCGACGCAGTAGAAGAAGCGTATATAGAGGTACGCGAGCCGCTACGCCCTCTTAGTGCAGGCGACGAGGAGCTTAGAGGAGGCATTCTGCGCCTATCTATAGTACGGCGATCCTCTAGTTCGCTCCCTTATTCCTAGTCTAGTATAAGCTCGCCTTCCTCGGTTGTTTTAAGTACCGGAAGGCTATCCTCGCTAGCTTCTTTGTTACCGTTGTTACTACTACCTCCGCCGAGCTCCGGACGCTCTGTTTTACTTACGTCTAGCGACGACGGGTCCTCCTCTTCTTTATTAAGCTCTTCTCGTTCCGGCATCGGTATACGCTTCTTCTTAGACTGCAGACTTATTATATTATATCGATCTATAGAGGAGGTAGCAGCGTTAACCTTCTAGCCTGTCTCTATAGCCTATATAGCCTCTAATTCTTTACCCTTTATATATAGATAATTATACTACATAAATATAGCAGAGCGTATAGAAGAAGCCTCCTCTTTACTAGAACTAGTACCGAACTGCTTAACGTCGAACTATAGTAACTACTTGTTAGTATTAACCTTAACAACGCGGTCTAAGCTGTTATACTATATACCGGTAGTAATATAGAACTCTACGCTAATAAGCGTCTAGAAGCCGCTAGTCCCTAAGCTCTCTCGGTACTATAGGCATAACCTTATTAACGCTATATAGTTTGCCTCTGTCAAACTACGGTATATAGCTTTCCGCGCGCTCTTAATAGCTTTATTAGACAAGGCTTTACTAAGCTCTCTACCTATATCCGAGGCTCTAAGGCCCTTACGCTGCTCGGTAATTAACTCCTTTATTATTCGACTCCTACGCTCTGTAGGTGTTTCCTTAAAGCGTCCGCCTATCGCAGTACTACAGCTATCCCCTCCGCGTTTACTCGGCGCCTTAGATATACTAGGGCTATAACTAAGTTTATAGCGGAGCTAGCTCGGGGTAGACGCTCGACTATTAGTATATTTACCGCGGAACTACGACAGAACGGAACGAATAGCTATAGGTATCTATAGTATATATAATCTTAGTAGTATAGTAACTAATTTAACGGTAATATAAGGCTATATATAGCAGCTATAGCAGCAGCAAGAGAGGTTGGAATTAACGTAGACCTATATAATTACTTACTTACGAAGCTAATATAGCAGCTAATTAGAGCCTTGCGCGGCGGCCGCGCAAGTATTGCGCGGTACGCGTAACCGGTTGCGCGCGCCGCGCAACAGTTGCGCGGTATTCACCTACCTTAGCATGAACGAGCTAATTAGAGCCTTACGCGGCATGCCGCGCAACTGCTCCAAACTCCGGCTGAAGGTGTCACTCTGCCGAGACATATGTATATCTCGAGTATGTACAGTACCTTATATAACAACCTCCTGCAAGTATCGCAGTGCCTCGCACGCAGAGATAGATAGTGTTGAAATTCAAGCTCTATTTAACGTTTCAACCATACGCGTGACAGTATGTACGGTATGGGACTGAGGTCGAAAGAAGCTCGAAATGATCCAGGCCCCAATAAGGGAAAGACTGAAGCGCACGTAATCCTTGCCGAATCGTTCGGACGTCGGAAGCGCCTCTTGTGCACTGCGATCATCATCACTTCGAGCTTCATAGTATCTCCGTACATTTGGATACGGCTGGTTCTTCATCTGGCTCCATGAAGAGTCTGCTGCATACGTCCCATCAAATAGCTGTCTGATCCTCTGAGCTGAGAACAACGCAGTCTGCTCGATTCTGGAGGCTTTCCATCTGATCAGTTGTTGGTGATCGTCAGGGCCTGAGTACCTTAGTCTTGCAGCTTCAGCCAGCCCCGGGCTTACTGGATAAGGTAGGTAGGTATCCATTCATCTTCGCAACCCTGCTTTGGCCTCTTCACCCCGCAGCCTCAGTCAGAGTCTCCTCCTGTCTGCTTGGCCACATCCACTTCTTGAAATCCTGGTAACTCCATCTGCTCACAGCTTCCTTGACACTCTCTTCTACCCTTTCCAACTCAGATCGCGGCGCAAATCTTGCCGTGGCCTTGACGCAAGGCTTCCCCTCCATAGTCTCCAACACAGCAAAGTAGTCGTGTCCCTGGACTGGCAGCCTCACATCATCCTTACTCGCCCAAGCTGGCTGCACACGTATAACGTAAAAGTTGTTGGCATAAGTTGGCTTCACATAATCCAAGCTGAACTCCACCGGCTCATCAGGAGTAGCCTCGACAGCCTGTAATGTAGCATGATTCCCTGTCCCAGGCAGCCTTTGAGGTTTCGCGGCAGAATTGACGTCGCTATCTCCTCCTGATGCCAAACTCCCTGCTAGAGCAATCTTCTCCACCAAAGCGGTTGCTAGCAGGCCACCGTGTGTAACGCCCGGCCATCCAGAGAGTGCACCGCCAAACCATACAATGGCGACTAATTTTTGATCATCTCTATCCCAGAACACTCGTTCAACGCCTAACCCTTTCGCGCCTTGCAAAGCATCTATAAGGCGATCGTGGAATGGCAGTAATGCTCCAACGCCAGCAGCTATCCCATCAGCGCCAGGTGCACTGATCGGCGGCACGATCTCAACCCATCCGCCTTCTTGTCCTTTGAGCTGTTTCGAAACTCCCAAGCATTTCCCTCGCAGTACCTTTACCTTGAACTCCTCGTCGATGCGTTTGTTCAGGTCGGCAATCAAGACGTTATCTTCATGTGTGCCGACTTGGGGCATGGGAGGGGGCGCGACGATATTTGTGAATACGCCGCCGAGGACCAGACCGGCTCCTAGACCTAGACTGACCGTGGTGATGCGGTAGCGCCGGAAAAATGATTGTTTTGGCGGTGATGGCCTGGGAGGTGTTGTCGACTCATAGCGGCGGGAGAGATGCTGGTAGCGGAGTGAGAGGTGCGGACGAAAAGGTCGCGGGCGGAGTATGCGACCAGTCGACATGGTCGCGGAGACCGATGTGTATATATAAACAGAGACGAACAGATCCGTGAAGCTTCTGAATGACTAGAAGGCATCCCGGGGTGCCGAGGTTTCTCACGTAACGAGGAATTCTCAGAAACATATTCACTTTGTACTATATACTATATCTTATCCCCCTATAGACTAATTCTTATAATTTTTTGTTCTGTATATAGCTTATATATTCAGCTTTCTTATATCCACTTTGAGTACTATTACCTTAGTTAGTTTACGAGCTCTACGAGTGTTTCTTCGCTTTAGTTAATTCGGCTTAGCAGCACCCTCTACCTTCTTATTACTCTAATTACTCTGTAGACTTAACTTATAGAGCTTCTCTTCAAAAGTAACTCGTTTAGTACGTATTATAGGCCTTACTAATACTTATAGCTTAGTATTAAGCTACTAGTTATACTATCTGACCTCCCTATTAAACTCCTTCCTTTGTCTCTCTTTTTCTTGATTATTAAGCCTCTCCTATCGCTTAATTATACGCTCTACAGCCCTCTGCTCTTTAAGTACTTTAGCCTATATAGTTTTATACTCTTGCTCCTTCTTCTTCTATGCCTTATTAGCTGTTTCTTGCTCTTTAGTAGCCTCTTTTTCTCGCTATAGTTCAAAGGCACGGTTAATTTTCTAAGGGCTCTAAAAAACACCCCCTTACTAACCCTCTGCTCTTAACTCTTCTTATAGTGTCTTGCTACGCTGCCTCTTCTTCTTCTTATTGTTTAGAGCCCTCTAGAAGCTAAGACATTCAGCCTAAAGGATAGTATTACTAGCTATAAGCCTATAAACCTAATATTTGAGTTTTTT
>AWYF02003346.1:0-31155 GCA_000504405.2 Mycosphaerella sp. Ston1
TATTAATAATACCCCTTTTACTATCGCTATAGCTAATTCTATATACGCTACTACTATAGATAGGATGCTCTATAATAAATTATTTAATATTATAACTAAGGAGCTTATCCCTAGTACTAGTAGCTAGATACTAGGGGAGAGGTTATTAAGTAATATATATAAACTAATACTACTATTAACCTATAGCCTCTATATATTTGTTTATTTTTTCGTTTATTCTATTTATATCCTATCTAAGGCTACCTTTCTATAGTTAGTCGTATAGAACTATAGGGTATCTAAGAAGGATATTCTAATTTATTAGAGGAAACTTTTATAGGCTTCCTTTTTTCTCTTACCTCTATAAGGCGTTAGGTCTCTCGTTTTTAGTCCTTATCTAGAATAAGAGCCTATAGTAAGTATATTACTTATATATAAAACTCGTCTAGTATTAGTAGATATATTATCTCGAGCTTTATTATTAGAAAAGTCTATTATTTTAATATTAGTATTACCCTTCTAATTAGCTATACTGTCTACTTAATACTACTTCTATAGACATTTGTCTAGGACGTCCTATTCTACTTATAGTTCTTAAATTTAAAGTATTTCTTAAGTATAGTAGGAAGTTTATATATTTAAGCTCCCTATATTATACCTACGCTTTAGCTATAACTAAGTCTCTATTGTTTTCGTTACTTCTATTATTCTTATTAGGAATACTAGGAGAATATACTAGTAAACCTCCTATTTCTTTAATAAGCTAGCCTACTAGGCTAGTAGTTCTTACTTATTAACTATTATTACTAGTATTACGTTATAGGCGTATAGAGGCTACGCCCTCGTAATATAACTAGTATTCAATATAACACTCCCTCTAGGTTACTACCCTTTAAGAAAAGGAAGGAAGAGTTAGAAATATAAGGGGAAAGGTATATAGTAACGTAGAGAGAGCTAATAGTAAGGGTACTATTACCTATACTCTAATTCTTACCTTCTTAGAAGGATATTACCTATATGTATCTA
This sequence comes from Mycosphaerella sp. Ston1, assembly GCA_000504405.2. Taxonomy (NCBI): domain Eukaryota; kingdom Fungi; phylum Ascomycota; class Dothideomycetes; order Mycosphaerellales; family Mycosphaerellaceae; genus Mycosphaerella; species Mycosphaerella sp. Ston1. Next base: position 1,006 of record AWYF02003346.1, read on the forward strand.
TATACATACTCGTTGTATACGCTTTGTATACGCCTTATATATCCCCATTTCGAATTAATATTCTCGCGCAATCTTATCTATTAGGCGTAGGGAACGGAGAGAGTTGTTATGTTTGCGGAGCATTCAAGCGTCAATTGCCTCAATGACGGTTTCTCGGGTCAATATAGTAACCGCGTCTTCATCTCCATGAGTATACCATTGCGCATTTCCGGAGGGTTCCAGGATGTTATCTCCTCTTGCAGCAGAGATTGGAATGACTTTAGTGCTGAAGTTGTTAGCGTTCGCATACTGCAAAGATATTTGTGCTCCTTACAAACTTCTGGGCCACTGGGAACTATGCAAGTACTTGGCAATCTCTCGCACGTAAACTTCACATGCGCTCGTAGCTTCCTCCCTAGGCCTATGATTAGCTTTCAGAAGTGGCAACAGAAACTATGCCTTACATCTTGTCAATGAGAACAACGACCGTCCCGACCCTCGTGATGTTGTTGCAAGTAGACTTGAGGAATTCGACCGATGTTTGGGTGGGCATAGTTTCGTTGAGCAAAACTAAAGCAATGTCCGCTTCTTCCGTTTCTTTCAGGTGCGATCATTGTCAGATGCGATACAATGGCGGGGCGAGGCTGCTCACCAGCGAAGAGGCAGTCGTTCATCCTGGTTTGAAACGCTAGCTGCTTGTCCTTGGTCTGGAGGAATTCAGGGATCTGAGAGTACTTTGAAACCCCATGCTTTTCCAACTCTTCGAGCAGCCTCAGATCGAGGCCGCACTTCAAAATGTAAGCATTACGCTCCCTAACATCACACTTCCGAATGTACCTTGAAAATGATGGATCCGATGAAATTCGCCTTTTCACTGTGGTCAGGTGCTAGCACGGCTACTGTTCTTGAGGCCCGCATGACTGCAGTGGTGCGAAGGTGTAGAGAGTAGCAGATCGAAGCCTAGGTAGAGAGAAGTGAATCGGAGCTCGGCACTTGGCACTGGAGAAGCTGCTAGTTTCGTGCTAGCAGAGGTCCAAGCGGTTCGGCCGGCCGCCCCGATCCGTTCTCGCCCCGATCCACCCTCGCCCCGATACGCGCTCGCCCCGATCCGCCGATCTTTGTCCATGTAAAGGACGAGATCGATTAGTCCTAGGTGTGATAGTGCGCATACCAGGTAGTTCTAATACACAGCTGGACCAATCTTGGCTGGAATATATGCGCCGAAGTGGAGAGACAGATGCACTGGAGAGATAGATGATGGATAGCTCGAAGTTATATGCGTTTGCCTGCACTTGTACGTTTGTATTTATACTATACCTCTGTCTCCGCCGCCCAATTCTCAGGCCGCAGTCGTTTGCAATAGAATATCTTAGCAGCAGAACGAGTCCAGACATGGGTTTGAGAGCGCGTTTGAAGGGTTGCTTGCGAAGGCAGCCAAGACCTCGGACCTTCGGCGCTCCAGAAGCAAGCGCAGCCGCAACGACGGACAATACGATTGGGACAGACAATACAGACAATAACACTGCATTTCCCGATGTACAACAGCCTCAACCTGAACGAAGCGAATTGCCCCGTGCGTCGAGTCCTACGACGACCGATCTGCTGGTGCAAGTTGGGAACCAGACGGACCGCGTTCAAGACCTCTGGGATTTGGCCTTCGAGATCCTTCAATCCAGCAATTCCGACGTGATGGAAGAGTATGAAGAGTTCCTTGTGCAACATAGTACGGCTGCAGAAAGCGAGACGGGGTCTGCTCTCAAGAACCTGAGGCAAGTTCCAGGCGCAAAGCGATCGCAGCAGTTAGAACAAGTGCTAAGCGACCAGCATGAGGCGTATCTGAAAGATCAGTGGATGGTCAAAGTTGGGAGAAAGAAAGTTCCTGTACAAGAAGTCGTTACCAATATCATGAGCGCAGTGACTGCAGCGAAAGATTTTATTGGTGCTGCAGCCAGCAACGAGCCTCATGCAGCTTTGGCGTGGGCCGGAGTGGCAGTGATACTAAACGTCCTGATTAACGCCACTGCGCAGGAGGAGGAAGCCTTAGATGGCCTGAATCACATTCAAATCCTGCTATTGCAGTATCGCCTGCTACAGAAACTTTACCTGGACGAACCCAGAGAAGCTACGACTATGACGACTACGGCGATGCAATTGTGGTGCGAATGGCGATATAACACGGCCGAGTTATACAGCCAAATCCTAGAGTACCAACTCAGCCTAGTAACTCACTACTGTAAAAGCAGATTCGTTCGGACTGCGCGTAACCTCGCCCAAGCGGACGATTGGCGCTCCCTCAGAGAGAAAATCGAATCTACCCACAGCCGTGGAGAAGGGTTTCGAGGGATACTCCAGCAATTGGACAGTGTGACGATAGACACCATACTTCATCAGAGCAGACAGCAAGCAGCGTGGCTGAAAGACATTCATAGCATGCTGGTCAGGAGCGAGTGGACCAAGAAGAAAGAGAGACTTGGTGAATGGCTTGGAAAAATGTTTGAGGGAGCCGGTGACGAAATTCACGAGAAGCTTAGGGAGTCGAGGACAAACGGTGCCGAAGAAGAGACAGCGAATTTGTTTGTCGCAGACGTGGTCCGTTGGTTAACGGCTGACACGTCAATGATCTATTGGTCACACGGACCCCCCGGAGTGGGCAAATCAATGGCAGTATCGGCTGTAATTGATCATGTTGAGAACCACCTTCCGGATCTCAACCTTGATGGCTTCGCGTATGTGTATTTCCAGTGGGGAAAACGTGAATCACAGACGCTATTGGCAGTCTACGCCAGTCTATTGCACAAACTCCGTGCCAGGTCTACCGCTCTAGCCAAATCCCTGGAGATACTTTACGACAAGCAATCTCGGCAGATTACACCACCTCGGGCATATGAATTGGGAGGACAATTAAGCGCATTAAACGCAGCATCAACCTTGGGAGCCTCGAAGCAAGACAGTGGTGGTCGGCTGCTGCTAATTCTCGATGCATTAGACGAGGCATCACCCAATATCAATTCACCCATTACAAAATGGTTCGACAGTCTGGACCCAAAGGTCTTTCGTGTCCTGGTGACAAGCCGCGAGGGCCGCTTCGCTTCAGCAGCTCAGCCCTCGATCCATACTGTACTATTCGAAGCTGACAAGGATGAGATGAGATCCTATATCAAGACTCGACTGTCACAATCCTCTGGAGTGCTCCAGGGCAGGGAACAGCTGGTTCACACTCTGACTATCAACATTCAGAAAAGAGCAAAGGGTATCTTTCTTCGTGCGCATCTGCTTACGGCATTTGTGGCTCACGCTGGCTCACTCGCGCGCGAGATGATAGTAGCATCTGAACAGGATTTCGACGGCCTTAAGAACATGTATGATGAAGCCATAAACCAGATCAAGTCACTCGATTATGGATCGCACGAAGCCATGAAAGCGTTGGCCTGGCTCACTTATACAAAACGAACACTGACTAGCAAGGAGCTGGCAGAAGCCTTAGCATATGGGTCTGACAATAGGACATTCGATCCACAGGATGTGTGTGTCCGAAACTTTGCCAGCGACTATCGCGGTCTTGTAGTAGTCGACCGTAACCATGGGTCTGTACGACTTGCCCATGAAACAATCTCAGAATACCTACGATCACTGCCTGAGATCCAAACACACCTGCAAACAATCTCGCAAGTGTGCGTTGCAACTCTTCGGCGAGAAGATAAAGCTCCATCTCCAGGTTCATTACACCAATCTCATGCTGGTGGCTCCAACACTGAGTCGCCCACAACTGAATTTGGCACATTGTTTGACGAGTCTACGCTTTGCTCTATGCGCCAGCAGGGATTCTTCGAACCCCAGCTTGAGCTCTATGACTACGCTGCCAGGTTCTGGACAATTCATTTTCGGGAATCTGAGTCATCAAATGATACAGCAGCAATTGCAAGAGCGAAAAACATATACGACAACGGCTCTCCGTTGAGATGGGCAGAATACATTGACACTGATAACCATGACAACAGACAACCTATTAACCCAGATGTTCTCACAGCATCGTGTTTCTACGGACACCACCAGATCACACGTCAGCTGCTTACGGATCAATCTTCTGGAGACCACAACGTCGGCTCCGCAATATACTGGGCTGCTGAAAAAGGCTACTTCAAATGTTTGGAACTCGTCTGTTCGTGTATGAGCAACAATATGGAGCTGTCTCAGTGTTATCATCTACAACGTTCCCCGTTGGCCGCTGCTGCAGCCAGCGGACATATCGACTGCGTGGATTATCTCCTTTCGAAAAAGCTATTCGACCTCAACGGGCAAGACGCTGGAGGCATGACGGCCCTGTCACTTGCAGCAAAAGGATCTCGCCATCTCGTGACCGAAAAACTTCTGTCTTTACGAGCATCGAATGACCTGAAAGTCGAAATTCAAGACAAGTACGGATGGACGTCTCTATTCTGGGCGGTTGCCGCCAGATCACCCAGAATTGTATCTCAAATGCTCGGAGATGAGCGGTTCACAGTCAATGCTGTGGATTTTCAAAATCGAAGTGCGCTCTCGTGGGGCTGCGAAGACGGAGCTGCAGCCGTCGTCGATTTGATTGTACAAGATGAACGTGTCTGTCTGAGCGGGCGAGACTCTGAGGGTAATACGCCCTTAATTCATGCTGTGAAATCGGGGGATTGGAACACAGTTGAGTGCCTGTTCAAAGGCCACCTGAGCAGCCGCGCGGAGCAGGATGTGGAGAGACGTCTCGATATAGAAGCGCAAGACTTGAACGGCCGAAACGCAATGTCATGGGCGGCTGAAAAGAAAGACTCGCGAATTTTGAAGCTTCTACTTGAGCAGCATCCCGCCACAGCGGGCTCTGTTGATAAGACTGGATACCTACCACTTGCATGGACTCTGGACCCTCCCGGGTACCTTGAGAACGCTCGGCAGCTTATTCCTCATTCGAAACCATATCTAGACCGTCTAGATTATTCCGGCGACTCAGTACTCACTACTGCGGCCAAATGGGTGCGCGATCCTGAATTCGTCTATCTCTTGATTACTGAAACGGACCTCAATGTGGACTTGATGGATGGGATTGGCCGTACAGCTCTCTCATACGCAGCTGCAAATGGATCCTTGGAGATTGTGGAGCTGCTTGTAGGCATTGGGAAAGCAGATCCATCGATTGCAGACTTTGCTGGCTGCACTCCTTTGCACTGGGCAGAGAAAGCTCATCACGAACATGTTATTGGCTACCTTCAACGTGTACGTTAGCAGTCGCACAGATGCATCCTGTTCAATAGTGACGTGTAGCCTTGTCCGATTACTCAAAACTACATGTAGGTACTGACTGCATGCTCAGATATCCTTTCGTCATTGCGAAAGTCCTGCGGTTGCAATACATTGCTAAGAAAAAAAAATCGAGATCTCGCACGTCTCTGTGTCGCTGATCCTCGGAGACAGTGTCCGCTGCTAGTATGACGCCTCTGGAAAAGGCAAAAAGCGAATTAATAAATTGCTATTACGCGTTTAATAGTTTGCTATTACGCGTAACGGAACCGCGGGCAAGTAGTTAGTAACTAGTGCTACTTATCCTAATTAGTAGGTAGAGCCTTACTAATAATTTAGGAGATAGAGTTAGGAGAACTCTATAGGGCCCCTACCCGTCCTATATAGTTATAGACTTAGATAGGACATAAATAGAATAAATAAACAAAACAAACAAATAATAGCTAGTACTATAGCTTCTAGTACTATACTTATCTAATTATAACCTCCTTTTAGTATATAATTACTCTAATCGTTCTAATAAATTGCTTTACTAAGTTTATACCTATATATCTAGTCGCTATTACTATATTAGTATATAAAAGTAATAGTAAGTAAGTAAAGTATTAGTATAAGCTTTAGTTTTATACCTAAGGTATCTATACCTCCTACTATATATAAAAACCCTTATAACCTCTTATAGTATTGTATAGCTATATAGTAAGAAACTTTATACTTAGTCTACTCTAGAGACGCCCGATACTAGCGCTAACTATAGTACTGAGCTTGGATTTATATCTCTATTATTATAGAAAGTATACTAAGATACTACCGTAGGTAGACTAGACTAGGAGTAGTAGGCGCGAATGAAATTATGAACCTCGATCTTATATAATATACGTTCTCTAGTTATCGTCGACGCCTAGAGTGAAGATACATGTACTCCGTACCTTACCTTAGGTACTCTACGGTACTTCTCCCAGGATAATCGTGGTCAGAACGAGTACTGGGAATTCAAGCTGTTCACTGCCTCAGATTCAGAAGCTGCACAGTAGAGACCCACTCTGACTTGGTACCTTAGCCGAGGATTGGCCACCAGTGTGTGCGTGTGTGGTTGTAGTCTGTGCTGTGGTTGGCGGTAGTACAAGATATGCAGACATCAGCTAGCTCCCCCATCGCGGCAGCCAATGTGTGCATCTCGTCGCATTCGCGCTCCGGTCACACACTGGTCGCAGCCTTACCACAAGGATGGACGCTCCAACCACAGACTTCATCTTGTACGCATTTTCCCTTTCACAGCAGGAACGCACCCATACTTTCATTCTGTGCCTTTTGCCCGATGGCCATACACCTCGTCAAGTTCCATGCAGCGCCCATTCTGCTTTCTCTCGTGGCGCCTCCTAATAGTCTCCTCAAATACAACACTTTCTCCTCATCAATCAAGCCCTTCATCTCGGCGCCATCGATAAGTTCTTGAAATACCAGCAGCGTTAGATCGTGCATGAAAGGTAAATGTCCAATGCTGGACAGTCTCTTTTCTAACGCCACCTGCTGAACATTCTGCATCAAGAAGTAATCGTCCAACCGGGACGTCCATTCCGGCCGAGGTGTATAGCGTCTCATATTGGCGAACTCCTCTTCGAGCTTATCGATACTGGATTGAGAATTGGAGGGTGAGGCCTTGATGAAGTGTCGATTGAGGACATCCCACTCGTCCCATTGAAGCCATCCTCCGGGTTTCAGCATTCGAAGCAGATTCTTCAGCAGTGGGGCTGGGTCGTTCTCCTTCACTACGCACACAAAATGTCGGATGTGAATCACGTCGTACTTTTCTATCACATCTTCGGTAGGTGGGCGGAACACATCGGCGAGACGGAGCGTGATGTTCTTGGGAAGCCATTCTCGGGGTGGCAGCTGGCCAAAGGAAATATCGATGGCGTCGAGCCGAGTGGATGCAGGTAATTGTTGGGCCAGGTCGAGCAGCCATATTCTAGGTGTTCACGTTAGTGGCCCTTGTTGGCAATGTCGACACGGGGATATGCAAACCCGGTGCCTGTTCCGATGTCTGCGATGTGCAGATTCTCTTTGCCTCGAATCGCATCTTGGATGCGCGGGTGTAAGTTGTAGCCGTAACTACCAAAGCGGGTTTCAATGAGCAAGGGCCTCTGTCATTTTCACTGTCGCTTCACTTACGAGGACTGCCAGATGTAATGTGAGAGATTGAGTCGGGCAGAAGCCGCGGCATCTCGTGTCAAGACATAGTCGTCATGAACATCAATGGCGGAGTCCGGACGTGACGGCGGAGTCTGGTCGCCAGCAATGCGCTTGGCTTGGTGCTCGAGATGCAGAGCCATATCGTCGGGTGCAACGGGGCAAGAAAAAGGTCTGCTGGATCAAGTTCAAGAGCAGTTGAAGCAGTTGAATCAGTGGAAGCAATGGAGAAGCAGTGGAAGCAGTGAAGCAGTGAAGCAGTGGAAGCAGGAAGTGAACTCGCTAAGCACTTGGGGACCACCAGCTATATGTATTTGTGATGCGGAGCTTGGCCGACAGTGAGGACTGATCATCAGTGGTCGGGTTCACAATGTGCTATTGTGCCGACGAGCATCGGTCTATGCAATGCTTCGCTGGCAACGCTGGCGGCTGGTGGTGGTCCACCATGGAGCTGTGCTCGTGCACATCACGAGCAACATTAGTTGGGCCTAGAGCAGTTCGGCGGATGGGCGGATGGGCGGATCGTGGTCTGGCGAGTGGGCTAGGAAGCTGGTACAGTAGGCGAAGCTGAAGCAGCATTACGTTGCTTGCTTGACACGTCCAGTACAGCCACTCGGCAGTTTCCCGTTGCGCCACCTGGCAGATGCATATGTGGATGTGGCAGGATGCTGCAATGGTACCGAGCGGGTGTTCTTTGGTTCCTAGGTAGGCATTGCGTGACTACAGGATGGTGATGCGGATGTTGGGACAGCACACACATACATGTACGTATAACATGGATGCGAGAACTAGAATACCGTGTCCTGCACCTAATACGACTCGGAAGGCTGCGTGTCTGCACATCAGACGGGAAGGGACGGGGATGGAGAGGTGCTCTCTACAGGCACTGTGCATGAATGAGGAGCTGCCAGTGCCAGTGCCAGGTGTGGATGTGGATGTGGATGAAGCAGAAGCAGCTCCCGTCAGGTCAGGTACTCCGTAGTTCGACTTCTAAGTTCTACAGTAAGGTACCTTAGGTACAGTAAGTCAGTAACAGTCTAGTTCCAGGTACTTCTACTGTACCTTAGTGGTGGTCAGACGGACGGGAGGCGGGCTTCGGGATGGAGGCGGACGAAGTGGAGCGCTTGGTTAATTCTGCGCATTACACTTCTTCTTTCGGAAGGAGCGTCCATTTGGCGAAAACTCTATGCGGAGACGGCAAGTGCCAAGGACGACGAGATCAGCACGAGGCCTGCCCGACCCGGGGTCCTGGGGAGTGGGTATCTGAACTTTCTGGAGCATGGATTGCGTATTCCATAGAAATACTAGCACGGAGAAACCTTTTGCGACAGGGTACTTTTACTTTGCTATTACCCTCGTTATCTCTAGATAAGTACCGAGATGGGGGGGGGACGCGTACTAGAGATGTTCCCCAACTCTCGAGACTCAAAAGGCGTGATGGAAGTTCTCAGTTCTGTATTCTCCCTTACTGTAGTTTTATCGTGGAATCCCTCGTCGAGTTCAGTTGAATCCCCACTCCCCGGGCCTTGGGAACTGCTTTGATTTGTCCCGGTATTATGGCCGCTTCCCTTCTCTCCCCTCCCGAAGTGACTAAGGTACATGTACAGTAAGGTACAATGTACAGGTACCTTACCCTCCACTCCCCTCTGATGAAAAGACCATCCCTACCTACTACATCCTTACGCCCTTCATCATCGCGCAACCTGAGACTATAATGGAAAAGCGCAGCTCACTACATGTACCTGTGACTCTCGTTGACCTGCTCTCTAATGCCATCGTCCTGCGGCAAACCTCACCGTATATCCCTGTCGCGGACCTCCTGCGTCTGGGCGCGACATGCAAGGCTATACGGCAGCTCATCTACAAGGACACCGAAGCTTGGCGGTATTTGGACCTCACTGCCGTCAAGCGAGCCATCATCGACTCGAGTCCAATTGATGTGGGCGGAGTATCATGGCGCGCGGAAAGGATGGACGAGAGCCTCACCGAGGACGACTTCTATGCTGGTCCATTACGTGGCATATTCGGCAACCTTCACTCGAGACAAGTACTGAAGTTCGTGCAGACTTTGATCTTGGATGGCCTTACTGTCCCTGCCGATTTAGTTCGAGAGATTGTTGCCAGGGATCGATATCACGTCCGCGTGTTGAGTCTTCGAGAGTCGAAACAGCTCAATATCACCAAGCTTCAGCAGCTGTTGCGGTATGCAGTGCGTCCGACTAGAGAAGCGGGAACTCCTCGGCTGAAAGCTCTATACATTTTTGGCCAGAAGGATGCACCTGTGTCGCACTCTGTCGCCATGTCCAAACAACCAGTCAAACAGACCATACCATCCCTTGGAGTGATGAGCAGTTCTGGGGCACAGATCGGTGCCGACTGGAACCAAAGATCTCAGCACGACCTTATTCCGCGCATATCTGACGATGAAAGTAGATGGTATGGGTGCAACGGCAAGGCTTTGAAAAGAATCTATTCCGAGTGGGCTGAAACACTACAAGTATGCAAGGGAATCATCCATTTTGATGCAGTGTTGTGTAGAGGTCCCAGACATGATATTACTAAAGTCTCCAGCAACGAATTCTTGCAACCAACAATTGCGACTATTGCCCTGGGGCCAGACGGATGCCAAGACTGCCATACTTCCCCAGAAGGACCTGTAGCATTTGGTGATTGCGCTTCCTCGGATATACCATTACTGGCACCCGTACCACTGCATTCATCTACAGTGAGAGGATGCATTCGACCAAAGGAACGTGCAGGCCAATTCCCGAGGCTCATATTGAGATGCGAGGATTGTCTACGCGGACGCCATTGCGAACAGTGCAATAGATGGTGGTGTGAAGACTGGTAAGTCCTCCAGGTCCAGTCTATCACAAGGCGTATATGATTGCATGCGAAACTTGACCTATGGCGCGGGCACTAACGAAGCCGCAGCTATCAGGAACCACCCTCCCGAATTTCTCTACGAACGGACTTACAACACCTCGAGATGCAAGAAGATCTGCAGAGGGAAGGCTGGGCGGCTGTGAGTCAAGAGACGAATGGCAATCAAGTCAAGGTATTTTCCAAACTCTGTGTCGAGCGTTGCCTAGTCGGTGAGATGATGGCTGGCGCAGGTAGCAATGGCATGTGGGGCTAGTAGGACCCTTGGCTTCTCTGCCTATTGCTACTAAACGATCTGACGTGTGTATACACCTGCGCTGTATTGTCGATGGGAACATACATCTGTCTCGTCCTTGTCGCTTAATGCCGCTGCAGATGATGTGGTAGACATGCTGACTGTGCGTTAGAACAACGCTGAAGCAGTGGAGACTTCGTACAATTCGCACAATCCCTCTGGCGTCCACAGAGATTGCTGGGTCTGCGGACGGACCTGTGCTCACTGCAAGGCCGTCCTCATTCGCCGATGTTGTACGTGCAAAGAGGAGTACTGCTTTGAGCACGACGAGAACTGTTCCGAGGTGAAGGTATCATCTCATTCAGCCCGTAATACCGTGGACCAAAACTGACATATGCGAAGTGCGGATGGTGTAACTTCACTGGTAGGCGAACGCGTGTGGTTCCAGACCTTTAGAGCGACGACCTGATGACTGTATGCACGCTGCGAGGTGATTATCCGCGCCGATATCGAGGATCAGTACTATGATAGCTATGTTGGCACTCAATGCCTCAACTTAGTGGGCATCTTCACGGGCTGCATGGAACCTATACCTACAGCTGATGCTGCTTGTTTGATATCAACTTACAGTCGGGATTGGTAACGAGCAGCAAGGCTCGAAGCAATTCAAATCTCCGCAGCATACCTTACTGTTTCTCCTTCTGACTGCTTAGTAGTCTCTACCATCGCAAGGTAAAACGTTGCAAAAGACACTGCAACGAGCCTGGCTGTTTGTTTATTGTATAACTCTTCTTATCAAGGTCTGAGTGCCTACCTTAAGCCCCACGGTTTTCGCAATCGTACATGTAGATGAAGAGGTGGCAACGATAATGCGCAGTAGCAAGCGGAGCTATTACCTTAGGTATTAGGTCCTTAGGAGAGTTCCTCACTATCTAACTATCTATCCGAATGCGAAGCTCGCTTGTACCTAGATACAGGTACTCCCCACCGGCGGGCCACCGGCCAATCGACCAACACACGCCTACATGTATTCGAGAACTGCATCTCAAGACTGTTCGTAGGAAGACTAACGACATCGCGAATTCATTGAACATTCATTCCACCATGGCCAGCAGCGCCCCACCTCAGTATCGATCTCTAACCGAGCTTCAAAAGGCATACGATGGAGGAATCACTGTGGCAGCAGTGACAGAGCAGTATCTTACCGCCATCGAGAGTCTCAAGAGCCTCAATGCCATCACTGTTGTGAACCCCAAGGCAGTGGAAGAAGCTGCAGAGCTAGATGTAAGAAGCCTGACAAGTTGGCCGCAATTCGATCGGCTTTGTGCAGACAATCAACAACCTCCCGAAACATGAAGAAAATCCCGTCTATTTATCTCGAGATAGAATAGAAGCCTGGATGTTTTTTTATATCTAACCAAAAGTACAATTAGGCACTTCCACAAACCCAACGTGGCCCTCTCTTCGGTCTTCCCATCGTCATCAAAGACCAAATCGAAACAGCAGGCATCGCAACCGCCTATGGAAGCAAAGCTTGTAAAGACTATATCCCCTCACAAGACGCTACACTGGTGCGCAAACTCCGAGAAGCTGGCGCCGTGATTCTGGCCAAGACATCAATGCCAGATTGGGCTGCTGCATGGTTTTCGACATCTTCGCTGACGGGCACGACACAACACCCTATGGATCCCTCGAGAGATCCCGGGGGTTCTTCTAGTGGGAGTGGTACAGCCGTTGCTGCAGGGATGGCACTTGCTGCTATTGGCGGTGATACAGGTGGAAGTATCAGATTACCTTCGAGTTTCTGCGGTTTGGTCGGTGTGCGCGTTACTCCTGGAAGGATCAGCAGAGATGGTATGTCGTCGCTGGTTTTGACGCAAGATACGCCGGGGCCGATGGCGAGATGTGTCGAGGATGTTGCGAGGATTTTGGATGTGCTGGTTGGGTATGACGAGAGGGATGAATATACGTCTATTAATGCGTTGGCGAGCAAGCGCACATCGACCACGTTCGCGGACACAGTCAGACAGCCTGTCCTTGCTGGGAAACGTCTTGGAGTCCTGAGGCAAGTGTTCGGAACCCATAAAGGTATTAATTTGGTCCTCGATCAAACTTTGGGAGAGTTGAAGTCTTCTGGAGTGGAACTCATCGATGTTGAGATACCCGGACTGAAGGACTTCATTCAGAAAACGAGCGTCTATATCCTGCGATCGAGAAATGACATCAATAACTTCCTCTCATCGAGAGAAGGCCTCAAACATTTGAAGATTGAAGACTTGGTCGAAAGGGGAGAGTATCATCATTCTCTAGACTTACTCGGTGCAATCACCAAAGGACCTACAGATATCTTGCAGAGTCCGCATTTCAGCAAGGCAATAACCGCTATCCAGCAGTTCCAGAGAACTGTGGCCAGTGTATTTGCAAAGTTTGAGTTGGACGCAATGATATACCCGACTTGTCAATCCTTGGCGCCGAAGACGAAGGATGTGGTGGATATGAGGTGAGTTTTGCATTTCTCGCAGACACATTGATGTGATGAGGTATACTGATAAGTGTCTTGAAAAGGCATTTGAGCCTGGATTATCCGACAAATACAGTGATAGGAAGTCAACTGCTCTGGACCGCCATCTCGGTGCCTATTGGAATGGCCAAGGATGTGGAGTATCCTGATGATCCAGAACTGCCTGTTGGTTTAGAGATTTTGGGTATACCGTTGAGTGAAGAGAGGATATTGAACTTGGCCGCAGGGATTGAGGCGATGAAGAAGACCAAGTAGCAGATGTGATGGAAAGCGAGTCGGATCTGGTCCTGATCTTGCAAATCTGTAGCGGAGTGATCTCATCTCAGTTCTCCTGTGCGCACATCGAAATCTGGCCGTGTTCTGCACCCTCGAGCAACGTTGTCATGAACCCCTGCCCTCTACTGCGCATTCTGCCATACATCATCTTCGGAGCCTATGCGCGCCTCTCATCTTACAGTCCCATTCTCCATACATGTAGTTTGTACAAGGCTCCATTCCGTCCTTCTTCCATCCATTCGCATGCGCTTAAATCCTATGTCCTTATCAGTATTGCTCTGGCGCGCAAAAAAGACAATGCAGATCTTACGGAGGCAGCAGAACCTCCGCCCAGCTACTGCTCAAGAATGCAACACCTCCCTATCCGCTTTCGTCAGTTTCTCTGTTATGCGACATCTGACCAGGCGGCATTGTCTTACTGCGAAGAAAGCCAGTGATGTGACCACACTCCTGTTCTCTGAGCTGGTGACCCATTTGTATGTCTCGCGTGCGAATCCTCCTCTTTGTGGCTGACGGGGGCCGCCGATGGCAATGCCGCGTTGCTGTCCTTTTGGTGGCATGGTGGGTGTTGAGACGAGGGGTTGGTGTGGTTTGATGTGCTGCTGAAGATGTCCGCCCTGGAGTAAGTTGGGAAAGGTGATGTCGTCTTTCCATCGTGGGCCGACGGACTGACGACTGACTGATAGAACTACTACCCCTGCACCCCCGAAACGGCCGCAGCGCTAGTACGCGCTCCAACTCAACAATACATGTACTTTTAACATCATGAACATCTGCAACTAGACTTAATGGACTACAAATACGACTCTCTTGCTGCTCACGAGAAGCCGATGCGGGGCACATATGGCCTGACAATTGGCAGTCTTCCTGGCGCCATCTACCATCAACCATAAGATCAACGAACCTACCTACGAAGTCAATCTATGAAGTTATGACTGTGTACACGAGCATGGCTTTCTCTCAGCTGTATACGTTGCAATCCATGCGTGTTGGAAGCAGCATCACGAGATCACATCAGCATTGAGACGCTGATTTCTTCTCGAGAGCTGTTCGCAGTATTCCAGAAGCCTTCCAGTATCGCAGCTTACAGATCTGTCGTGAATAGAGAGAGACTCTTCATCGTGAAGGCGATCAGACACGAGAGCATAAAAGTACTTTGCGGGATCATCATAGTTCATATTCAATCGCCTCCTTAGCCACGATGGCCAACCACGATGAAGTATTACAGCGAACTCACATCAGTCACCCAACCATTCGTATCCGCCTCATTGGACCAGTCGCGCTTATTCATCCTATCCACGCTCCGACGCGAGCGCAACTGACACCAGCTGGAGACCTCTTGCACGCTGTCGATCACATGGATATCTTCGACGTTAGTCCATTATCGGAACTTGAACATGCTCCTGGAAAACACAGACTGTCATTACCCAAGCCTAGAATTCGTTCCACGCCGTCTACGAGATTCCACGTCTTTACTCTCGGGGTCCGCAGATAACACATCTGGCTAGCGTCAACGGAAACATCGCTGCTGACCTCCTTGTGAGGTACTATTTTCTGCGCTGCTCCGAGTAGGCTTTTACAGCAAGTAGTAAATTTAGCAAGCAGCTACAACTAACAATCACCTTGAGGCTTAGGTTTATGAGATACATCTAAGTCCTAACGTTTTGGGAGTAGGTAAAATGGAGTCTTAAGGTGGTTATTGTAGGCAGGTTGTATCATCCTGGATAACAGCAACTGCTGCTGCCTTTAGGAAACTTGCAGGGGGCCAAAGAAGGCAGATCGTAATGTGTAGCGGAAGAATGTCCAGTTGTTACGCAATCGCGAGAGGTGGTCTGGCGGCGAGTCTACGGGCTTTCACTGTTAAGTGAAGGGTCCCGACGATGTTGAGGATATCTTGGCTTGGCTGGGCTGGGCTGGAATGCAGAAGTCTGGAGGGTTAGTCCAATGCCTTGCAACAGATGACAGGCAGTAAGACTGCACGTGGAGATGAAGAAGATGTTGTGATAACCTACTCATCCTGTTAGCACTCGCACGATACGAGTATCCGTACAAAAATAACGATGCCTTCCGAAGCCTTCAAGCCTCTCCCGTGTGATGTAAGTAAGAACTTCCAATCCTGGGCTGCCAGAAGGTACCTACCTTACCTTACCTTACTATGGTACCTGAGGTAGACTGTAGGGAACACCTGAAAGTGATTCAGAGAGAAGAGAACGCAATATGTTCGGCACGTCGGCGTTACGGAACCAAGCGAAACCTTAACTGAGCTCGTCGTCAACAGCTCTTGCCTAGACTGGACCTAGACTGGAACAATCGACCATCAAACACCTTCCAGTGCTAAACATCCTCATCGAACACTGAACTGTCTTTCACCCCCAACACACCCGACCTCACATACCAATACTTTCCCACCACATCATCACTCCATAGTTCACAGCAATACCGCCACGATGTCGACGCTCGAGGATCTCGATGACATGGAGCGCGATGGCAAGAAGGAGGAGAACAACGACGGCGACAAGAACAAGAAGGGCTCCGACGATGCGGAAATGAAGGACGCAAAAGGCGACAAGGCCGAGGATGACAAGGAGGAGGAGCAGGAGGAGCAGATCGATGCCGAGATTCTCAATTCCAGCACACGCGACATCCAGGCCCGGCGGCGACTATTGGAAAACGATACGCGTATCATGAAATCCGAGTATGCGCGTCTGCAGCACGAGAAGCAGAGCATGGTCGACAAGATCAAGGACAACGTCGACAAGATTGACAATAACAGGCAGCTCCCGTATCTGGTGGGCAACGTGGTCGAGATTCTGGATCTGGATGTTGAGGCAGAGGCGCAAGAGGAAGGCGCCAACATTGATCTTGATGCCACGCGCGTGGGCAAGTCGGCAGTCATCAAGACTTCCACTCGGCAGACGATCTTCCTCCCCTTGATAGGCCTTGTCGACCACGACAAGCTGAAGCCCGGTGATCTGATTGGTGTGAATAAGGATTCATATCTCATCCTCGATACGCTGCCTGCCGAGTACGACAGTAGAGTCAAGGCCATGGAGGTGGACGAGAAGCCGACGGAGAAATACACCGATGTCGGTGGTCTTGACAAGCAGATCGAAGAGCTGGTCGAGGCAGTAGTCTGGCCCATGAAGGAGGCTGAGCGCTTCAAGAAGATTGGCATCAAGGCGCCGAAGGGTACCATCACCCTCATCATGTAGTCAGGATTTCAGCTAATGTGACGATAGGTGCCCTCATGTACGGTCCTCCTGGAACGGGAAAGACCCTCCTCGCCCGAGCCTGCGCAGCGCAAACCGAAGCCACATTCCTCAAGCTTGCCGGTCCCCAACTCGTACAAATGTTCATAGGAGATGGCGCGAAGCTCGTCCGTGATTGCTTCGCTCTTGCAAAAGAGAAGGCGCCATCGATCATTTTCATTGACGAGCTGGATGCTGTGGGAACGAAACGATTCGACAGTGAGAAGAGTGGTGACAGAGAAGTGCAGAGAACCATGTTGGAACTGCTCAACCAACTAGACGGTTTCGCATCTGATGACCGGATCAAAGTGTTGGCTGCGACGAACAGAGTTGACGTGCTCGACCCGGCTCTGTTGAGATCTGGTCGCTTGGACAGAAAGATTGAGTTCCCCCTGCCCAACGAGGAAGCACGAGCTCAGATTTTGCGCATTCACAGCAGAAAGATGACTGTCGATGAGGGCGTGAACTGGCCGGAATTATCGAGAAGTACGGATGAGTTTGGAGGTGCTATGCTGAAGGCAGTGTGTGTCGAGGCTGGCATGATCGCGCTGCGTACCGGTCACAGCAAGATCTCGCATGAGCACTATGTGGATGCTATTTCCGAAGTCCAGGCCAAGAAGAAGGTAAGTCACTATCCTACTACACATGTTCGTGGAGAATTCCAGCTAATGATTTGCGAAGGATACCGTCAACTTCTACGCCTGAGCAGTATTTTGTATGGCTCTACTTTACGGGGCGCGTTCATAGACCATGTACAACACCTGACGAGTCACTTGAAATGAAATCACATGCAGAACATCAGGCGCTCTTTCGTTTCGAGTGCCAATAGCATGATTTGACATACTCATGCTGATAATTCTTTAACACAGCACAGACTCCCGTAGCTCACCGCTATTAGTGGTCGACACGATGAAGCTTGCAACCGCTAGCTTTAGCACCAGCGCTCATGCGGGCGTTTCTCGAGAAGTCAGCAAACATAGGCGAGCTCGCGCTTCATCGATGAGCTAGGAGACAAACAAACAGTGTTGCTGAGAAGAGAAGATCTTCACTGTGCTTTCTTGGGCATTGAGGATCTTCCCAAGATGAACGGAAAGATTTGCAATGTCGCTGATTAAGTCGCCTCTAAAGGAGAGGGTAGGGGGGCAGAGATAGGAAGAGGAGGGGTCAGGGAATGCGAAATGCTACCTTATCTGAGAGCTTGATGGCTGCGCAGAACCGGGGGAGAGCTAGGAAGATGGTGCACGAAGCTCGTCGGAGGAGACCAGCATATTATCTTGTTGTTTCCCTACTCTCCATTGCCCTAATCATCCATGCCGTGACAGGAGATGACACAGTACTGACACTGTTGTTTCCGCTCTATCTCATCTTTGTCAAGCTGCCGCTACATGTATTCACTCCCGACATGCTCATTCTATCGTTTGCTATGCTATGGCTTGACGTTGTGTGCAATTTGCAATGTTGCAAGGATCATCTAATCGTTGGACAACCTTCCAGTTCGGTAGACTGTAGTTAGCAAGCGCACATATGTGGAAGGACCAGTAAGGCAAATCGGCGGCTGTCAGGAGACCCCGGACCAATGAGCGGCTAGCAATCGCCACTCACCAGACATCATCTACGCTTTCGAGTGTTCACCTTTCCATCATATCACTTATGCAGAGAACTCGTGCAAAAATGGCTACTGCCGCTGCCCGCGACGAGAGTCGACACTATGAAGTCCTGGTGCTTGGTGCTGGAATGTCTGGTCTTGCTTGTGCATCAAGACTCTACCAGCACCAACACTACAAAGCCAAGAATCGCTTGCTCGTCCTGGAAGCACGAGATCGCATAGGTGGTCGGATACAGTCAGTATATGTCAATGGATGTCGTCTGGATACAGGAGCGAATTGGATTCATGGCATAGGGACAGCAGATCAACCCAACCCGCTCATGACAGTGCTGCCGCACAAACGCCTCAAGAAGCTGGATGGCGTGGTTGCCTTTGCTGCGCAGGAACGTGCGGAGTCGCGAGCGGGTCATGCTACCGACTGGGTTGAGGTTGAACCGATTGGCAGTCCGAAGGTGCCGAAAGGTCGTGATCTGGTCATCCCGGCCAGTGCAGCAGGCCCTATTATGGCGGCACTGTGGAACACGATAGAGTCGCTGCACGAGATGGCTGCAGCAGAGTCCGCAGATGGTGCTAAAGATACGACCATGCTTCGGGCTATCACGGAATCTCAGGGACTCAAGCAAGCTTTTAGGCATATTCCTAAAGAGTATCACGCTTCGCTCAGCGCTATGCCGCAGTTTGTGGAAGTGATGGAAGCTGGTCCACTTGCAGCACAATCGGCGGAGCAGGGGAAGGGAAGTGTTGGGCTGGGCCTACTTGAGTTCGCCATTGATGACTTCGATGGGGATCAGGTATTCCTGCAAGATGGCTATACTGCTGTCATTGAAGAAGTTGCGAAGGACTTAGTGGCTGCCAATCTCATTCAGCTGGGCGCCGAAGTGAAGCAAGTTGACTGGAGTGAGAAGCCAATTCGAATCAAGACTAGTCTAGGTATGTATACGGCCGATGAGGTGGTATGTACGCTGCCTCTTGGTGTGCTACAGCACCATACTCCAGCACAATATTCCGATTCTACTTCGACTCTGTTCCAGCCAGTCCTTCCTAAGGATAAGTCAGAGTCCATACAACGCCTTGGGTTTGGCACCCTGGACAAGATCCTATTGGTTTACGATAAACCTTGGTGGACAGAAGAGCCATACATATCCATATGGAAGCATGCTGTCGTTGATCGACCTCTTGAGATGAGTCTCGAGGAAGACCAAGGATTGGTTGGATGCGAGCGGACTTCGCCAGATTCGTTCATGGGGTTCACAGAAGAGCTACCTGGTATTGCGATCAGGGAGGACGGCTCCAGCACCACCGGCCCTCGACTGTTATCTATGGTGAATCTGCAGACTCTCACGGACCAGCCTGCGCTTTCATGCTTTGTCTCTTGCTCGAATGCAGTGCAGGTCGAGGCCATGACGGACGATCAAGCAGGCGCTCTTGTACATCGTGCACTGACGCAGTGGCTGGGTCGTCAGGTCCCGACACCTAGTGCTGTGCACGTCAGTCGCTGGGCATCTGATGAGTACTCCAGAGGCAGCTACAGCCATATGATCAAAGGCTTGTCAGAAACGAGGCATCGAGAAGCGTTCCAAAAGCCGATTTGTGGGGCAGAAGGTGCTGTGCTGAGGTTCGCTGGTGAACATACCAGTCGTAATCACTTTGCCACGGTACATGGTGCGCTCATCAGCGGATGGCGGGAAGCAGACGACATACTGAAGCATTCGGAGTCGTCGTAGGTCTGCTCATCGAAGATACGGATACATGTGTCAGTATGCTTCCCATGGCCTGTGCTGTGCCACTCACACCAGTAGTACCACGCATCTCTCACCGCTCATCAATATCTCGAGTCAGACATTTCCAGCCCGAGGCATATCGCATCGCACTGCTAGGTCCACGATGAAGCTTTTCACGCTTTAGTAGAAGACTGATAGTCGAAGACAGTCGTTCCCTCTCGCCAGGGATCTTGTATCTCTTCCAGCTGCTGAATACCAGTCATCGCCTGCACAGCATCGAGCACTCTCTGCCCAGCCTCCGGATACTCGGAGTACCTCGACAACTGAACAGATATGCTTCTCCACTCTATCTGCTTGTTATCGATGAGCAACAATCTCAAATCCTCAATCTGCACAATCAGTCTATCCAGATCATCCAACGTGCCCAGTCTGATAGTAACATCCCAGACCCGCGCATATCGCATAAACTTCAAATCTGCCATCGGCCCCAGATCCTGTCCTTTGATCTCCACAGGCGACTTATATCTTCCATCAATATGCAGACGTAGCTCGAGTGCACCGTGAAAGACGGGCAGCGCTTCATAATGGATGGCTTTACACGTCCGTAGTAGTGTCAGAGCCTGAGCACCACATTTGAGTGAGCGGCCTAAATTGTAGGGCCTGTGGGTGAAGATTTTGTATATTCTTCCGTCGACGAGAGTGAGCATGACGCCGTCTTTCCAGTAGCAATACGCATGCTGTTCTGTACAGGCTAGCGCTTGGATGTAGATTTGTTCGCGGAGCTCTGCTGGTAGGCTGGATAGGGGAGATGGTCTTGATAGCATCGTCACTACAGGTATGTCTTCTCGAGTACATGTAGGAACAGTGATTCGTGTCATATACCTAATAGCTGACTACCTACCTTATGTAGGTATCTTGAGGTGGTGGCTGTAAAAGTGATGGACACGGGCCGACAACTTCGGATCGTTCCCGCTTCCATTCTTAGGTACCTTTTCCATCTCTTCCTCTCCTCTCCTCTCTTCTACATTCTCCTCAATACTTACACTGGCCACAGTAGCCACAGTCTTCAGCGGAGCATGCGGTATAGTCGGGCTCTGCTTCATCTCCCGAATCAACGCCTATATCACTCTCGCCGTCTGAGCCCGCAGCTGCATCCAGATCCTCATGAGCCTCGCTCATATCACCCAGAACGGCACGCGACCATGTCTGCCTTAAGTCTGCTGGTAGAGCTGCATTAACATGTCCTCCTACGTGTCGGAACTCCAGGACGCCTGGCTGTTGCGAGCAGACCTCAAATGATGTCCCCGAGCACTCCCTCGCATATGCAATGATCTGCGCCATCAGTGCTGACAAGACGCGGATATCCTTCACATGCTCTGTCTCCCACTTGGCGATGTCTTCTCTGACATCCAGCACTTCAATGTCGTTGAACACGCCTCTCTGATGGCACGCTAGAATGAAGTTGGGGATCTGCCTCAGCCAAAGTCGATCGAGCTCGCCCCCGAGCACGTCTTCGCTTTTTCTGCGAAACGAACGTGTCTTGATGTCGAAAATGGCTTCTTGTGGAATCAGCTTCCCGCCAGCTATGACCCGAAGACCTTCCAAATCTGGTAGTAAATGTCCTCCTGGGCTCGATTCGCTGGTGTAACTGTCAAGATATCCGTCTCCCTCATGGCGCACTATGCACTCGAAACCGCCAAGATCGTACTTGACGAGTCGCTGGTGCGAGACAGATTTCTTTACGCAGTCGTCGAGAGATGTATATGCATCGGGCATCGAATGACCATAACCACGGACGTCAGGGATCTTCTCAGTTGGGCTACTTTCGCGCCGAATGAAGAAAACTGTTTCGCCTACGGCCTCCACGATGAACCGAAATGTCTTGTCACTTCGACGAGAAAACTGCAGCAGGTTGCCCAAGGTGCTACCGCACGCGAACAAGTCGACTTCCGCCGTATCAATATGCGGATTCTGGGCTAGGACTGCACGAACGGCGGGTTCGATAGAGTGTTCAGAATACTGTGCAGCATTTATGTCACGATAGTAATCGCCAGCGTCTTCCCGCAGCTGCGGCGGGCTTTCATGGGGTGTCCACTTGGGAGGCAAACCTGGATCGAAGTAAGATTCCCTCCAGGACGTTGAGCATGAAAGTCGATCTTACCAGGCACAATCATCGTTGGTATGTCGTTCTTCAGCCAATTGAAAGAGGCAAGATACTGACTACCAGTGATGCGCGGCGAACTCTCATCCGGCAAAGAGCTTTCCACCTGCTCGTAGGTCAAAGCACGAATCTTGTCGCCGAATGGTAGCCCTGGAGTCGCTGCTGTATGCTTTGGTCGCCCACCGTCCTGACTGCGACTCCAACTGCTTCCTCGTGGCCCACGGCCCCTGTGGCCACTCGCATAAGCCCCCCGCCTATACATCTGGACGATTAGTCACTGTTGGGATTTGGTCGCTATCGAGTTGGTGTCGACTGTGGGTGTATCGGTCGATCCGTTCGGTAAGCACAAAGTGACAGCACAACGAAAGTGCTGAGGGGCCCACTTGCGCTTGTGACACTGAAGCAACTACAAGCGCGCGGGACCTTGCATATATGAACCCACTTTTGCACTTCTCATTCACAGAGTTACCTCCTAGACTTTGCGTGCTGTCTGTGGAATCTTCCAGTCACGCCTCATCTCTGTTATCTGGCTGCGCCTTAGATACGCGGTAAAACACCTTATGCCCCTTTTGAGCTTTTCCGGCATTTCTGGCACTACTTCAGTCACCAGCGAATATCGATACATATTCACCACTCGAAACAGTCGCCAAACGTCGGTAGTTCCGCGTCGTGACAATGGCAGAATCAATTCAGAAGGGCACCACATCGACACGCGGCGACAGACTTTCTCGACTCCTACACGCCTTCATTACGGGAAGTCGGTCACTTCAAAGTGCTCGTGACTGTCAGCAGTTTGTAGAAGCCATTTGCGCTCAAGCAAATCATGCTGCTTGTATCGAAAAGCTAGGCTGCAGTACCTCAGGCCTGGATGCATTACACCGAGGAGTGCGATTTGACGAGTCTGTGGCGTTCATCAACGGCACGCTACAGAATTTCATGCTTTACCTTGCGGTTCCAGAGGTCAAGCGGCTTTGCAATGGCGAATTTCTCAAGCGTGTGCTCAAGGAAATAGTCTCGCCACCAAGTCTGTGGAACGCATTGACTCTGGCTCAGCAGAATGACAAGCTGTCGCCGCAGACGACTCTGAGCTTTGCTTTCCTACTCTTGGAGCTTCTGAACTGGACCGCAGATTCCCCCTGCGACGTGAGCAGCGCTGCGCGCACAATCACCGAGCAGAAGACGTTC
The DNA here is from genome assembly GCA_000504405.2 of Mycosphaerella sp. Ston1. Lineage (NCBI taxonomy): Eukaryota > Fungi > Ascomycota > Dothideomycetes > Mycosphaerellales > Mycosphaerellaceae > Mycosphaerella > Mycosphaerella sp. Ston1. The sequence goes on from AWYF02003346.1 coordinate 24,273, forward strand.
CTGAGCTCGCAAGACCAACAATTGCGCGCGATTGGCTGTCGAATCGAACACATACTGTCTGCGAAAGGCGCTGGTCACGCATCAACTCTTTCTGGGCCCGGCGGTCGACATGACAATGATTTTGTTGACTTCCGCCAGGTAGCCATATTTCCTACCGAGGACGAGCTTGCTAGCAAAGACTTTCCGTACATTGCACCAGCTCATATGCTTTCGAAGATACCGATACCAGACCGTGTGGCTCATCATCTGAGCAATCAGTTTCGGCTGCTTCGAGAAGATTTCTTGGCCGAGCTGCGAGAGGATCTGTCAACGTCCACGTCAAAAAAGTCGAATCGCCGACAGCGAATGCGGCTTTCCGGACTGAAACTTCATGGCATCCGCACTGGCGCAGACAAGTTAAGAGTTCCAACCGCGCTGGCCATTTCTGTGAGCAAAGGTTTAGGGGCATTAGCCAATGCCTCGAATTCGCGCACGTTCTTGAAGGACAACAACACTTTCATGAAGCATCAATCGTGCGGATACTTCGTTGATCAAGGTACTGTGCTCGCATTCGGCACCATTGCTCGAGACGTAGATCTGCTGTGTCTCAAGCCGCCTGTCGTAGCCATTCGCACACCAGGAGCTGGTGCATTGAAGACGGTGCTTTTGTCACTGCGCACCTCACAAACCGTTGAATTTGTCGTCATCGATACAGCGGTGTTCGCATATGAGCCGGTTCTGCAGTGCCTACAGGACAAGCTCGAGTTTCCACTATGGCGGTATCTCCTGTGTCCCGAAGACGTAGTCGATGACCTGGAGCTTCTCGAATCATCCAATAATCTTTCAGATCTCGCTCGGCAAATCGAATTGGGATGTGGACACGACTTGCAAGCCATGCTCGGACTTCAGAAACCCGTGAAGCTGGACAATTCGCAGACTGCGTCTCTACTGGCTGGTATGCGTCAAGCTGTATCCCTTATTCAGGGTCCACCAGGCACGGGAAAGTCTTTCATTGGCGCTTTGCTTGCAAAAGCTCTCCACGACAATAGCTCCGAGAACTTACTGGTGATCTGCTACACAAATCATCATGTTGACCAGTTCCTTGAAGAGCTGATGGACATCGGCGTACCATCTTCTAGCATGGTGCGTCTTGGTTCCAAGTCTACTGCTCGTACCCAATCTCTCAGTCTACGGGAGCAAGCACCAGCATGGTCGCGAACACAGCAGAATTGGGCTGCTATCAAAAAACTTGGAGAGGAGACTACCACTCATGCGAACGCACTTCTAGAGGCAGTTGAAAACTTCCAGAAACCCCAGGCAACCAACCCACAGCTACTTGAGTACTTGGAGTTCTCGGAGGATGACCACAAGTACTTAGAAGCTTTTGGGGTAGCCGAGTCAGTGGATGGGTTTGCCACGGTAGGCGAGAACGGTTCGATTATCGACGAAGTGTACCTGCTGTCCAGATGGACACAAGGCAAGAATGCAGGTGTCCTTCAGAACACAATCTCGCCCCGGCATGTCGACATCTGGAACATGGAAGAAGCTGATAGGCAGTCGAAGCTGCGACAGTGGGAAGAAGCGATGCTAGCAGAGGCCGCCGATGGCGTTGTTGCTCGAGCGCAGGTCTTCGATGCCAGTCAGCATACCTTGCAAGAAGCACTTCACCAACGAGATACGGAGCTCATCCAGAAAAAGCGTATCATTGCATGCACCACTACGGCCTCTGCAATGTACGCGAGGCAGCTCCAGAGCGCTGCGCCAGCTATAGTCTTGGTCGAAGAAGCTGGAGAGATCATGGAGAGCCACATTCTGACCGCAATGACGCCAAACACCAAACAATTGATACTGATTGGAGATCACAAACAGCTTCGCCCGAAGGTCAACAATCATGCATTGACTGTAGAGAAGGGCGATGGGTATGACCTCAACCGCTCTCTCTTCGAACGTCTTGTACTGGCTGACTTTCCCCACACCACATTGCAAGAACAACACCGAATGTGCCCAGAGATTTCGGACCTTGTCCGCCAGCTCACATATCCAAGTCTTCTGGATGCACCCTCGACGACGCAACGGGAAGCATTGCGAGGGCTGCAGAATCGGGTCGTGTTTATCAAGCACACAAAACTTGAGCTATCAAGTCAAGTAGCAGACAAGAGAGACCAGGGGGCCAGTGTCAGCAAGGAGAACGCGTACGAGGTCGCAATGGTCAAGAAGATCGTGAAGTATATGGCGCAGCAAGGATATGGAACTTCAGATCAGGTTGTCTTGACGCCGTATCTCGGCCAGCTCAGTCTTCTACGTCGCGAGCTCGCCAAGGACAATGATCCGGTATTGAATGACATGGACTCCTTCGAGCTGATTCGAGCGGGGCTCTTATCACCAGCGAGCGCCTCGCAGACCAAGCGACCGTTGAGGCTCTCCACTATTGACAATTATCAAGGATCCGAGGGAGATATCGTGATTGTCTCATTGACTCGAAGCAATCCCGATGGCGATATTGGTTTCCTAGTATCCCCTGAACGACTGAACGTACTCCTGTCACGGGCGCGTAAGGCTCTCATTGTGATCGGAAATCCTGCTACGTTCGTTGCCAGCAAGAAAGGCGGAGAACTGTGGTCCACGTTTTTCACATTATTGGCTAAGAAGAACTCTATACTCGACGGTCTGCCAGTCAGATGCGCTCAGCACCCGGAGCGCGAGATGATGCTGGCTACTCCTGATGACTTCGACCTCAAGTGCCCCGATGGAGGCTGCTCGGCGCCTTGCGGTGTCAAATTACGCTGTGGTAAGCACGATTGTCAACAGAAGTGTCATCGAATGGCAGATCACTCGAAAATGCCATGTTCATTCCGCATACGGGAGAAGCGCCCACAAGGTCACAGCTTGTCTTGGAAATGCTCGGAAGGTCATCCAGCATCATGTCACGCCTGCGACAGAGAGGCTGCAGCTAGACTTGCACAGCAGGAACGAGATGCAAAACTTGATCAGGAGCGCCAGGCAAGACAGATAGCCTATGCTCTGCAGCTGGCTGACATCCAGGCTGAGCTAGATCGGGTTCGTCAGAAGGCGGCAGACAAGCGTACGCAGGAACAGCAGGAGACGGAGCTTGCACAGCGTCGCAGGGACCTCGACAACGCCAAAGCTCTGGCTGCGCAACGCGAAGCCGCGGAGATCGCAGAAGAGCACAATCCTCCACCGTCTGGTGCCAATGCTGCCAAGCCGAAGGCCCCATTGTCGAGTCGTAATGTTCATCAGACGTCTAGCTCCGAAGCCCAGACCGACTGGGAATATCAAAAAGCGGTGGAGGGCGCTAAGAATGATGCGATTGATGAACTCATGGACATGATCGGTCTTGAAGCTGTCAAGGAGCAATTCTTGGAGATCAAGTCCAAGGTCGATCTACTGGTCCGTCAGGGCCTTTCGATCGCCAAGGAACGTTTTGGCGCTGCTCTCCTGGGCAATCCTGGTACTGGCAAGACCACTGTAGCCAGAATTTATGCCAAATTCCTGTGCTCCGTTGGTGCTCTACCTGGGGATGTCTTCACGGAGACAACAGGTGCCAAGCTTGCAAGTGAGGGCGTACAAGGCTGCAAAAAGCTGCTCGATGACCTCTTGAACCAGGGAGGCGGCGCTTTCTTCATCGATGAAGCATATCAGCTCGCTTCTGGTTCTAATTTCGGAGGGGGCGCTGTGTTGGACTACTTGCTACCAGAAGTTGAGAACCTTACTGGAAAAGTGGTTTTCATCCTTGCGGGATACAACACGCAAATGGAGAAGTTTTTCCAACATAACCCAGGTCTACCGAGTCGATTTCCTCGGCGCATGCAGTTCGCTGACTACGAAGATGACGAGCTGTTAGCCATCATGACCTACAACATTGAGAAGCGATACGAAGGACGAATGGAGCTCCAGGACGGCCCTAGCGGTCTCTTTGCCCGAATTGTGGCACGTCGCATTGGACGTGGTCGTGGTAAAGAAGGCTTCGGCAATGCTCGTGAGGTCGAGAACGTAGTGTCTCGGATCGCTTCTCGGCAAGCAAAACGTGTGCGCAATGAGCGAAAAAAGAAGAAACTCAATGGCCAAGACCCTGGTGATATGCTGTTCACAGAGACCGACCTCATTGGACCAGAACCGTCCAACGATGCACTTGCTGGCAACAAGTCGTGGCTGAGACTCCAGAAGCTAACAGGCTTGCACAGCGTGAAAGAGTCTGTGAAGGCACTCCTACACAGCCTTCAGCTCAATTTCAAGCGAGAATTGGCTGAGGAGCCACTCGTGGAGTACAGCCTCAACAAGGTATTCGTTGGAAATCCAGGAACCGGGAAAACGACAGTAGCCAAGCTGTACGGCCAGATCTTGGCTGATATTGGCATGCTGTCTAGTGGAGAATGTGTTCTGAAGAAGCCCGCCGACTTCATAGGCAGTGTGCTAGGTGCCTCGGAAGCTAACACAAAGGGCATCCTCGATGCTGCTGTAGGCAAGGTGTTGGTCATCGACGAAGCATACGGATTGTACGGAGGCCAGGGCAGCAGCTCAGATATTTACCGGACAGCTGTCATCGACACGATCGTCGCGGAGATACAGAGCGTGCCAGGAGACGACCGATGTGTTTTGTTGCTCGGCTACAAGGAACAGATGGAAGAGATGATGCAGCACGTCAATCCAGGATTGGCGCGCCGCTTCCCTATCGACTCCGGGTTTGTCTTTGAAGACTTCGACGACGAAGACATGGAGGCGATTCTAGACATGAAACTCCAAGATCAAGGCTTTCGTGTTACCGAGCGTGCCAGGTCAGTGGCGCTAGGTATGCTCCAACGCGCACGCAATCGCCCTCACTTTGGCAACGCAGGTGAGGTGGATATAGCGCTCAACGATGCGAAGATGCGCCAACAGAAACGTACTGGCGATGACAGTACAGCAGCAAAAGGCATCCTTGAAGCCCAGGACTTCGACCCGGATTTTGATAGAGGTGATCGGGCTAACACCAATGTCGCCTTACTATTCAAGGACAGTGTGGGATGTGACAGCATCGTCGCTCAGCTGCAGAGTTACCAAACTATAGTGGCAAACATGAGACAACTTGATATGGTATGGCCAGATCTGTGCTGTAGCCCACATTTGCTGACACTTAGCAGGATCCTCGAGAGCAGATTCCGTTCACTTTTCTTTTCAGGGGTCCGCCAGGCACTGGCAAGACGACTACCGCCCAGAAGATGGGCAAAGTGTACTACGATATGGGCTTCCTCTCCAAAGCAGAAGTGGTGAGCTGCTCGGCCTCGGATCTTGTCGGCGAGTACATTGGACACACTGGTCCTAAGACGCGAAGACTTCTGGAGTCCGCTCTTGGCAAGGTCCTCTTCATTGACGAGGCGTACCGGCTGTCTGGAGGCCATTTTGCACAAGAAGCCATAGATGAGCTAGTCGACAGCCTCACCAACGAGCGCTTCTTTCGGAAGCAAATTGTGATTCTGGCAGGTTACGATGCCGACATCAATCGACTGATGTCAGTCAACCCCGGTCTGACTTCACGCTTTCCCGAGACCATTGTGTTTGAGCCTCTCCAGCCACAGGCATGCCTAGACCTGCTAATTCAAGTAAGTTGCCAGCTCGGCCTATCGATCAATGTTCGCCATGATTCCTTCGCTGACCATAATGCAGTACCTTGGCAAGAAAAAAGGACTTGATCTGTCCCAGATCACGACTATGCCTCCTGCGCTTACGAGCGAGGTCTTGCAGCACTTTGACACGCTGGCTTCTTTGCAGAACTTCGCGAACGCTCGTGACGTCCAAACACTTGGCAAGACTATCTTTGGAGCTATCATCAAGAAAATCGGCGGTAGGGGAGCTAGCATGGTAGTTTCGTGCGAGCTTTTACTGACAGAGCTGAGCAACATGATTGCTGAGCGAGCACGCCGCGAACAGGATGCTATTGCACCCAGGGCCGGCGCTCATAGTAAGGGCCTGTCTGCTCCACAGATGCCAATTATCATACAGCAGCCAACCACTCGGAACGATTTCCACATGCAAACTAGGTCCGCAACGAAGCGAACTCACGCACTCGAAGAGGAGTCGAAACAAGATGACCTGCAAGAGCCACCAAGCGAGTCGAATACCTGTGACGAGAGTTCCGGGCACGCACCACCGGCGGAATCTCGTGTACATCGAGACTCCGGCGTGAGCGATGCGATCTGGGAGCAGTTGCAGATTGATCGAATGCAAGCCGAGCAAGAAGAGCGGGAATTTCATCGCCTGGCTGAAGAAGAGCGTCGACTCCGAGAATGGCTCAAGGCCTGCGCTGACGCGAAGCGTCAGAAAGAGCTGGAAGAGCTCGAGCGTATACGAAAGGATGCAGAGGAGAAGCGGCGTCAGGAAGCTTTAACGCAGGCCAAACTGCAGGCGATGGGCTGCTGCCCGGTCGGATATCACTGGATTAAGCAGCAAGGCGGCTATCGCTGTGCGGGCGGCTCGCACTGGATGGACGATGAGAGTATTGCAGGTTACTTGGGCAGACATTGAGCCGCCCACGCGTGACTGTAGTAGGTTGGCAGTACTCGACCATCGATATACTCTAATCCTACCTACCTTAACAAGTTCAAGCGTCATTGTTTTCACAATACATGTAGATTCTTGAGTGCAGATAATAAAGGTCCCTGTCGAGCTGCGCTCAAGTATACGGACCGAAGAATTCCGAATTCACGTGCGTAACGATAAGTCAGCTAGAAAGTTGTGAGAATTATTAGATAGCGTGCTACTCCGACTCGAGAAGCCGAATATTTGCGACTGCGCTGTCTGCCTAGGTTCGTAAATAAGAACAATCGGAAGCATTGCAGATTTACTATTATTAAAGCTCGATAACGTTACAGAATCCCGCCTACTGCTTAGGGTGCTAGTAGCAACCCAA
>AWYF02003350.1:0-32778 GCA_000504405.2 Mycosphaerella sp. Ston1
GTAATCTTAGCAGCAAATAAACGAACTATAGTAGGAGTAGGTAGAATCCCCCTCTATATAAGCCTATTAATATACTTTACTAGTATAGCCTCCTATATGTTATTTAATAATCGCATTCCTTTATACTGCTCCTCCTTTATACCCTATATATTATAGAACCGCCTATATAGCGTTATACGGTCAATTCTATAGCGCCTAGCAGTCTCTAATATATTCGGCTTAGTCTGTTTACTCAGTTTATTAAGTGCAGAGGTATATAGGTCCATAGTTAGTAATTATTACTACAAAGCAATAGGCGATAAACCAACGTAGATTGGGCGGCATGCGGGGTTGGGCGCCATACAGGGATGCCTTCTACACTGCATGCTATATGCGTTGCATCTATTCTTGTAGCTTTGCTGTAGGCTCATCTGGCACGCACATCATGTAGTACCTCGCCTCGCCTACCAACATGAGGTCTCGAACAATCCACCATTGCATCAGGTAAAGGTGGAAGCGGTCTGCCATCTGCCTGCCTCTCATGCTGCCGCTCGCCGGATCCGAATAGGGCCTCGGACCTGTTCTGGGCCAACATCGCCAACAGGCTCGCCCTTCTGCACAATCTCACACTGCCCATTCTGGCGCAGAAGCCAAGCAGCCCCCCGGACGGCCGACATGGCGTCTCGCCACGCGCCAAACCCAAGCTGCGCGAGCTCGTCTGCTGTCAGCGCTCTGGCAACTTCTGAAGGGCAGAACGTCTTGGGCGGCTCTCTGTTCCGCAAGAAGTCCTCCACGCGGTGTTTCAGAATGTCCCGAGCTGTTCCAGCTTCCTCGTCGGGCATACCGTATAGTATAGTACAGTATACAGTGTCGATTGCTCTCGTGGCCCCACAGACGCTAATTATAATGACAATGCGAGCAAATCCGCTGCGAAGGTGCCCTGCTGTGTATATGCGCGTTCCGTTCTCTTCTCCAGCTCGCTACCGGTTCGCTACAACGAGAAGCAGTAGAACTATGTAGGGCAGGGCACGACAGGCCACAGGAAGCCGTGGCAATGGAAGCTGCTGATCAGCACGACAGAACGAAACAATGATAATGGATGTAGAATATATGCTGCGGAAGCAAGCAAGCAACTTTGGCTGAAGTTCTGGAACGCACCAGGCACACTGCCACACCCCACGATGCCGAGGAGTCGAGACTCGAGGACGGGCATGTTACACAAATGGTTTAGCACAGGTTTGAGTGTGGGAATCCGAGCTCGTTCTGAAACACTGGCCGCGGCGCCTCGATTCGGCCGACAAGCGCCACAACAGTCAACTGTCATTTGTGATTTGACCACGATGCTTTCGCTGCGATACAGGGCTGGACTTGGAGGCTCATTATGATTAGAGCTACGGATATGTGTTGTACATATACCACATTTCCGAGTTCCCTGTCCATTGGAGGGCGTGGTTCTATTGCTACCTTATTATATATCATTGTATATGTATCTCCTCCTGCTGTACTATGGGATAGCGAACCGCCTCTGTTGTACGGATTCTCGCAGGCTAGAACTAGATCTATATATAGAGCTAGCACCCACCGTCCACCAGTCTGTCTTGCGCCTGAAAGCTTGGAGGCGAGCGAGCAACGGCCTGCGAGGCGGCGGCTCCCGTGCAGTAATCTCACCAAACCGCACAGCAGAGGAGAAGTGGGCGCTTCTCACATTCAGCTGGCCTGAGAGATTAATCGGGGTTTGTTTGGCCTACCAGTACCTACGGTAGAACAGTAGAGGACGGAGAGAGTCAGAAGAGTGCAGGACGTTGAAACCTACGGTACCGTACCGCCTTATTCACGGGGTCAGGTCGAGACGTGTGCCGGGGCGTCTGGCTATTCTGGCTGGCAGGGCTGGCTAGCTATCACCGTCGCAGCAAGCAGGCAGGCAGGCAGCAAGCAAGCAAGCAAGCAAGCAAGCAAGCAACGGTGGTGACTGGTAGTAGTATATACGGGGCCAGAGCGGACGGCACTAGACAGCCACAGTGCGCTGTGAAGGGGGAAAGATGGCAGAGGTCATGTCGGCGGCATCTGCACCACACCAGCACACGACCGGCAGCTCACCCTCGCCTGCCTCGTACGCTTTGGCGACGCAGCAAGACCAGCGGGAGTCCGTACCTTCGAGGACCATGTCGCAACAGTCACAGAAACGTGCGGATCGATCAGAACGAAATGGAGGCCGTCGACGGTCATCCCCAGCGTCAAACCGAACGTCACAGCCACAGTCGCAGCAGCTGGCGCAACCTCCCGCTCCTCGGAGCGATCGATCACGACCGCAATCAGCAGTGCTGGCAGCATTCAGCTCGAGCTTGTCGTATGCGCAAGTCCGCGACTTTGCATATCCAGCTTACCATTCGATGCATTTTGGTGGTCCGAGTGAGGAGGACTGCGATGTGGGCACGCCTACAGGATGGGATGCAGGTCGCAGATTGTCGGAAAGCGCAGAAAGCAGTACATCAGGTGGCAAAGGATGGCATGCAGGACCGTGGGGTGGGGATGGTGTCTTATATGGAGATCCAGAGCAAGACATGGAGGAATTGCCAAGCACTGCTTTCGGCACCGCAGGCGAAGATTGGGGCGACGATGAGACATCATTCAAGGTGAACAAGCACCGCAAGAGCAGGTCATTTCACGATATGCCCAATTACGAGCGGGGGCGACGGAGAGAGTCTCAAGGACGCAGCAAAGCACAGGAAGAGGGCTCGCAATCGCAACAGTATGATCCCGCTGGACGCGAGGCTTTGCGGCAGAGTCGAGGCTTTATACTGTCTGAAAGTGGGGAACGGCTGCCTCGACGGGACTCGCATTTCGCAACCACTCTGCCCAATCGCAGTTTTCACACTTCACAGCCGGTCGACCCAGACTCTGATCTTCCTCTGGACGCTGAGCCATCAGTGCATCATTCACCTCAGCGAGAAAGCATGGGACCCGAGGACGAAGAGCTGTTCGCCGGACCTTCACTGGCACTTTATGGCTTCGAACCAGAGAACGAGAACGAGCTCCGGCTCACAGAAGGAGAGGTGATCATGGTGTCGTACCGCCACGGACAAGGCTGGTTAGTGGCGGAAAAGGCCAATGGCGATCAAGGATTGGTACCGGAAGCATACGTACGACTTTTGCGAGATATCGAAGGCTGGGATGAAGAGACCGGACAGTTCATCGAAGGAGATCCATTCGGCCCCGATGCAGAAGAGGTCACTACGCCGACTGAGACTACACCCACCCTCCACAGCTAGGGGCACCGGATCGTTATTCCGCTTCCATGTAAGCCTGGATGAATACTTACTTTCTGCTCAAGACGTTCATGTTCCATTCGCATCGAGAGCGGCACCACCCTCATGTTCGGCATGTGTTGTGCAAAACGCTTGACACCAAAGTCTTCCGTGGACGCTGCGACCAAGCCAGTGCGCCGGGCGTCAGTTCCTCAGTACAAGGCAATGCATCATCTGCAGTCTCCGTCGATTGCGCGAAAACAGAGCCAAAGTCGAGCCTCTTCTAGGGAAGTACAAAACGATGCTTGACCTGATCAAGCTATGAAAGCTCCTCATATCACGAACGACGCCTGTGTTTGGTGACACGCCTGGCAGCGAGATCGCAGGCGTCGCAATATCTGAGTGCCTTGACACCAGTATTGCTCGTCTCTCGCAGTGTCTGCTACATCACTGGAATACCCCGGCGTATCTCGCTGAGCACAGATCATAGAGCAGACCACGACACCAAAGCGCGCTGTAGCCTTCGAATCGAAAGGACTTGTTGAGCCGGACTCTTCAGTGGCTGAAAAGCCCTCCCGACCGAGCCTGGAGAGACAGGTCTGCTCTGACCATACTAGCTTGACCACAGGTCTTTCTCGGTCTCGCGTACAATTCCTTGATAGAGGGCATGCTGGTGGCATTGAAAGCGCTTGGCTGGTACAGAATCGAGGGTTCATACTTGCAGTTGGGCCTGCAAAGAAGAGGGCCAAGTTGGAGCACATGTAGTATGTACCCCACCAACCTCATGTTGACTGGGCTGCTGACGCCTCGAAAGCTGTGAGACAAAGCAGACCTTTGTGTCAAGAGTACTGGTCGGGTTAGTTTAGCAGGGGAAGAAAGTCCAAATCCGAGTCACACGACCGCCTTGCTATAGCCACATGAGAGACTTCTCCGTCCAGAAGATCTGCCGCCGTTCTTTTCGACACGCCAACTTCGACATCGAGATTGCAGTAGCGACGCTATGAGATATGTGGTGCAATCGAGCGTGCAAGCATAGAAGAACGCGTTGATTCGACACGCCGACTCGGAATTTGATGACCTCCGTGGATGCTCGCTCGCTCATCATCATCTCCTGCGTGACCGCGCAGTCTACAGGACTTTCACAGAGAAGACAGAAGAGCATTCTTGCTATCATTTGCCGACGAATAACGCCAGATGTTCGATGCGGCAGGCCAAAGTCTCGTTGTCGGCCGCCAATTGGTCAGAAGCCATCCGTCGATCTGCCAAGTCTAGCTGCGGCGCGTTTCAGCCCGAGAGCCACACCGATCAACCAAACAACGCCTCAACTATTCCTTCAGATTGGCTTGTGAAAGACATTTCTGCTTGTGGAGACGAGACTCTCTGCTTCTATCTCTCCCTATCTACTCGCCAGTTCTGGGGAGCCAATTGGAACCCTCTTGTGATGTAGAGAGCTCACCCTGCCACATTACTGGTCGCACAATAGCAATAGCTTGACTTGGCATCCTTAACACTTGCACTATGCAGATGGGATCTACTTCTGGCAATATATCCACCACGAATTGCGACGAACCGATAAAGAAGACTGGCAGAGTGTTCGAAGACTCATGAAGCAATGTGTGATGGAAAGCGGCTCAGCGACTCCGAAGGTTAACCATTTTCCTTCGGAGTCGCCGCAGCACTTACGCAGATCGTAACTCCTTAGCTGCAGCGTGGGCTTCCACTGAAGACGGGTCGACACACTCCGGGAGGATGTGCTCTACTGCAACTCCGCACACTGCTATACACAGAATGCCTCTTCCGCCGTGTTCTCCTATCATCTGGACTCCACACCATGGCACGACCATGCTGGCCACAGCCTTTCAGCAATAGGCATTGGTTCGAGAGATGATTGACCTAGCCATGAGAGATCTTGGCTGCATCAAAGGCCATTGCCCTTCCTCTGAACAAGCAGTAGAATCGTCTCATTATATAGCTGAGCTGCAACATCCAGATCATTAAGGTCAACAGCCACGACACCACTTCCTCTCCAAACACACTCGTTCTCAAGACAACATCTTTCCCGCGATTCCTTACCACCCTCACGCTCATTAAAGCCCTTCTCAAAAGATGCCTTCCTTGAAAACCCTCCTTTGCACCCTCCCAGCAGCAACAATCGTCCTCGCACTTCCACAAATCAATCGTCGCCAGACAGCACAAACCATTCCCAACAAATGGATCGCACGAATCGAAGACCACGAAATCCTCGACGCGGTCCTCTCCACCGTTTTGGACACAGCCGGCGTGGAATCCATAGGCAACTACAGCGTCGGCAACGTCAAAGGTTTTAATTTCGCAGGCGATGATGCAATTCTGGATATCCTGCAAGGTCTGGGAGCTATCAAGTCTGTTGAACCAGATACGAGAATGTACGCAAACATACCCCATTACATTCGACGGTCTGGTCGTGGTATTGGTATTGGTATGGGTATGGGTAACAATGGCACAACGACAACAAACGGCACACTCATCTCACAGCCTGGAGCCACGTGGGGCTTGAATCGCATTTCGCATCACAGCAACAACAACAAGACTTCTTCTTCTGGTGCACGCGATTACGTATACGATCGTTCTGCAGGGGAAAATACATACATCTACATCATCGACACGGGAATCAACTCGCGCCACACGGAATTCGCGGGGAGAGTCACATTGGGGGCTTCGTTCATCGAGGACTCCGCAGGCGAGGATGATCAAGGGCATGGGTCGCACTGCGCAGGAACGGCAGCAGGGACACAGTATGGCGTGGCGAAAAAGGCGCAGATTATTGGAGTGAAAGTGCTGGATGCAGAGGGCTCGGGATCGAATTCTGGGGTGTTACGGGGAATTGACTGGGCGGTGCAACACGCTACGGAGAAAGGTCATCTGGATCGTGCGGTCTTGTCCATGTCTCTGGGAGGAGCTTTTTCGCAAACTACCAACGACGCGATTGAGGAGGCGACTCGCGCGGGAGCTTTTGTCACAGTGGCAGCGGGAAATGAAGGCGAGGATGCCTCGAATTCTTCGCCGGCTTCTGCTCCTTCGGCATGTACAGTCGGAGCGACGAATGTGCGAGACGTGCGAGCGGACTTTTCCAATTTTGGAAAATCGTTGGATATTTTCGCGCCGGGGGAGGAGATCACGTCTGCGTGGATTGGCAGTGCTTTTGCGAGAAATACGATCAGTGGGACGAGTATGGCGACTCCACATATTGCTGGGCTGGCGGCGTATCTTATTGCGCTGGAGGGAGCCAGGAGCCCGGCAGCTCTGTGTTCGCGCATTCAGGAATTGGCACTGAGTGGTGTGATTGAGGATGTGAGAACGGGTTCGCCAAACTTGCTGGCTTACAACGGTAATGGTGCGTAAAAAATGGTGACCATCAGTGAGCAGCTGCTGGTCAGTGCTATGCCACGAAGGTCCCTGGATAGAGCCGGATGATGCAGACATGTAGAACATGTACGAGAACAGTCATACCTGTGCCCATCGCCGTTGTGTTTCTGTCGCGTCTCTTTGTCATGTCCGTCTTGCCACAGTCGAGCATCATACCAAATGCTGCCCGTGTCAATGTCGCTGCCAGTATTCTTCACACTTCTGAAAGCTCACGGTTCTCCCGGAGAATCACGCACCTTCACATCTCCAGAACGCCGAGCTCATATGGTCACGACTTCAGCACGTATGTGACAACTACAGACCCAGGAGCAGACAGCCGAGCCTCAAGAAAAGAGGCCAAGGTCGCAACAGCTTTTTCTTTCATTCTGGTCTATCTATATTCTGCGTATGTGTCCCTACTACTGTGGCAGTCGAGCCTCGTGGTGCACGTTCCATCATGAAGTGCATGTCGTCGTAGTCATTTGCCCGAAAGCCATCCATCTATTGACACAAGCTGCCTGCTGGTAAGCTATACTGTGAAGCTGAGAGTTCCATCCCAAAAACGCCCTCCTTCCTGTTCCCATGCTTAGATCTCATCAACTCAAGAAGCATGAGAAGATGGCATTACGCATGCTAGAAGCGGTTCAGATAGTGGTCGCTGAAACGCCTTATCCTGCTCCTCCTCGGACCAGATGCCTCGTCATCATCTGAAGTGGGGGAATATGCCGGCGGTGCCTCACCAAGAGGAATGATGCTGTTGTATGCAGGTGGGGCTTCTTCGGCATCAACAGCACGCCTGGCATGCATGGGTCTCCGTGGCGTGTAAGTGACGCCCTCGCTTTCAGCACGCTCAATGTCATCTATATGCCTCGCCCACAGACTGACAAACGGTGTGGTCCCCGCACCCGGGCTCCTTGCTCCACGTCGTGATGGAGGAGAGGGCGATCTCATGGGGTCCATCGCTCGCTGCTCTTCTCTTCGAGCATCTTCAGCCTCCAGTCTCGCCTCCTCGGCCTTGTCATGGGCCACCTCGCGGTCCATGTCGGTCGTTGGGTCGCTCGAAGAAGACGAACTAGAGCTGCTCTCTCTTCTCTGTCTGGCGAAGTCCGCCATGAACCTGTCCCTCTCTCTGCCTTCCATGACCAGGAAGCGGACCCACTCGGAGGAACTCAGTTCGTCGGGCTCGATTTCGCGCATTCGCAGTTGACTGGCAGCGAGATGCCGGCGCTGGATCGATGCTGCACGGTTCGTGACCGCCTCGACCTGTAGCACTCCAAAGCCTCCGTTGCGGATGTGAGGGGTGTTGTACATGGCCGGGCGACGCTGGCCTCTGTTCCGTGCGGGCATGGTGGTTGATGGTGGCAGTGGCGAGTGTAGGTTGTTGCGATCGAGTAGTACAGCGAGGTACGTGAGGGGGAGTCGGCGAACGAAGTCAAGGCATATGCAGGCGAGGCGGGTGGAAGAAGCAGTGCAGGTGAAGCAAGGTACACTCACTAAGGTAGTTCTATCTCTCGTTCGGCAAGTGAGGACCTCCCAGGCCAGGTTCATTCACCAGCACCCACCCAGAAGGTGGCAGGTGGCAGGTGGCAGGTGAGATAACGCGTCGCGTGGCCCACTCTCTATGTACCTCTCGCCCTGTCTCTCTCTAGATCTAGAACTATGTGTATTCCTCTCTCAGCTGCTAGGGAACTACAACTACAACTACACCTTCAACTACAAATACACCTACCCCTCCCTGCCTCTCTCTCTCTCCCCTCCCCTCTCTCTCTCTCCTCGCCTACACGTCTACTACTCGTGCCCCTCTGCCTGCCTCCCTCCTTCCCTCCCTCGCCTAGAAAGCCAAGACTAGAACTAGGACAGTATAACTAGAAACAGTAGAGCAAGAACTAGTACAACTAGTCTGTCCCCACCAACTCCAGCTCCAGCCCAGCTCCGGGGTTCAGCTGCTCCTCGAGTCCTCGGGGGTCCCCAGGGATCTTTCGGCTACTGCTCCAGTGAAGCTGCTCGACACTCCTGTATCTGGAAAATGCTTGTTATCGCGTGTACAGTAGTATAGGTCCGTTGGTGGTCTCAGTGCAGGGGGTATATCGCTCATCATGTAAGCAGAGCGTGGCCTGCCTGTAGGTACAGTAGTAGTGGCCTACTAGGTGCCGTACTGTACTGTAGTACGGATAGTACTGTAGATATGAGCACGCCCAGCCAGCCACCTCATCGTGTGTAGTGGGCCATAGTTCTAGAACTACTAGTCCAGTGGGTCAACGGTGGAGACATGGAGGCAGGAAAGATGTGTCAAATCTTTGTCAGTAAGGTATCCGTACATGTAGGCTCGTTGCAACTCCCCGCGGAGAGCCGCTACATGTGCATTGAGGGCCAGGTACATGTACTTTCGATGAATCATCACCGGCCAAGACATGAACGCTATCGTAGAACTACTAGACATCTGATGAAGACTGCATACCTCCACACCGCGAGTTTCTCGCTGTTAGTTTGCAGATACCGTCCGGACTCTTGAAATCTACGGTAAAGTATCTCCTCCTCTCCCTCGCTCTGTATCGTAACGCTAGACCCTAGAGAGTAACATTCTACCCCTAGTGCTAAAGCCTTGATCGACATATCGATTCCACTCTGCATCTTGATAATACTTCTGAGAAAAGTAATATGTATCTCGGACGGAAGATGTGCAAACAAAAGGGTGTAGTCGCTGTCCAGGAGAGACGCCAAAGCCAATGCTAGAAACTACATGTCGCTCTAGCTCTCCGTGGTTGAAGTACCGGCTCCGAAAGCAGATTGGACGTGCTTGGAGGACCATGGACAGCGCAACGCACGACCGATAAAGATGTTTTTTGGCCTCTTCGTCACTGCTCGATTGCGATGCACCACTTCTCGATCTGACTTTAGCAAGGCGTCTCATCATAAGGTATCATCCTGTGCGGCCTTCCAATGAGTTGCCTTCTTCTCCTTAAGCTGAAGACCACAATAATACAGCTCTAAGGGAGACTCGGGAACATTGTGAGCAGAGATCAGCTTTGTGCAGTCTGTCTCAACTCGGCAGCGGCATGAACGGCTTCCACACTGCTTCCACGGCTTTCGGTGTCGTTGTTCCTGCTTTCAGCATGTCGTTATCATTTATTAAAGTTGATGTTTTACGGACAATGTTCAATGTTGAGAGCACAACCGTGCCCAAAAATAGGAGAGCCGAACAGCAAGGATATTTCAGCCAATCACGAAGCTCATATTCTGATGATGCACCACAATCTTCGGATATGAAGCAAGTGAGCACGAAGCACGAAGCACGAAGCACAGCATGCCCCGTAGTAAGCTCATCCATCTGATCTTTGATGTATATATGGAGGCCAAGTATATCCAGGCAACCGCCCACTTTCCGTTGTTTCTGACTTCTTCTGCACAATCATTTTCACAATCAGGTAGTACGCAGTAGACGACGAGAAGCAGCACCACAACCACCACCACCACCACCACCATCTTCCGAAAGAAACAATGGGCAAACCAATCCACCCAGCAACAGTGCACTTTCCCATCGCCTTCCTCTTCGCCGCCTACGCCCTCGACATCCTCCACACCTACCGCGACTCCCTCCCCACAACCGCCCAAGACGCGCTCCTCAGCGCCCACGACATCACGCGCGCAGCCTACTACCTCCTCTCCCTGGGTCTCGTGACAGCCATCCCCGCAGTCGTCACCGGCGGCCGCGAGCTGATCATGATGATCCAAAAGCAAGGCATGTACGAACCCAACAGCTCAACAATCAAGACCAAAGTCAAAGCCACCATCGCCCACGCGGTCGTGAACGATGTACTCTTGGCTGTTTCGACTTATATTTGGTATATTCGACGTTCGCAAATCAACGACATCAACAACAACAATGGCGCCGACAAAGATACCACCACCACCACCAATTCCGCTGCTGCTGCTACTGCAGCAGTGTATGCTCACTCGAGTGGCTTCGTCTTGGCAGAAGTTTGCACTCTGGGCCTGTTGCTCATGGGCGCGAATATCGGTGGGACATTGACTTATAATTATGGAGTGGGGTTTTCCAGCTTGAGTGGTGCAGGCAAGAAAGAGGGTAAGAAGTCCCAATGATGAATGAAAAAGCAAAAAAATGAAAAGTTAGGGAAAAAGACAAGAAAAGGAAAAGAGAGGAAAAAAAAGAAGAACCTTCCCCGCTGCTGTTTTTTTTATTCACCTTTTACATTTTCTTCTCAATTTGGTCAGTTTCAGTATGCGATAGCGGTGGCGGCTATGCGAGGCAAACAGACAGACCATACTCATCTGAGCAGAAAGATGAACTTACTACACCTCTTCCTACCTTACCTATATTGTTCGTTTTTTTATTTGAGTGCTGACTTACAGTGTCTACGGCAGTAAACTTAAGGGCGGGAACATATGCGGACGACGACAAGAAGCGGATTGAGCAGGCCCATGCAGCAGCGGCGGCGGGGGCGGCGGCGGGGGGAGGGAAGAAGGCTGGTGGGAGGTGATTCCAACAAAACAGAAAAGAAAATGCTACCAAAGGGTAGTTTTGACTTCTACTGGCCCGTTCGGATGGGCAGGGGTGGGTGATGGATGGACGGACGGCACTGTTGTGAGTCGGGGGTGGTGGTGGATAGATCATGGATCTGCTTTGCTCTGCTGAAGTGCGTGTACGATTTGTCGGGGCGACAGCAAGTGTGAAGAGGGAGAGAAGGGGGGGGAGGGTCATGTGTTCTTTCGTAGCCACTTAGTTCAGTCCCGGGCTTCATCTGATGTACACAGAAACGAGCGCTTCCTACAGTGTAGGTACCAATACACAAGGGCAAACGCTGTGTAGCACGTGAAAATGCCATCCACTCAGACGTCAGTTGGATTCCCATATTATATTCTATCTATGTATCATATTTCTCTCCTCAGATGTTCATTCATCATCATACAATAACAATAACTTTTCAAGCTCTCACGTACCCTCAACGGCAATCTTGCCGTTGTTGGCCGTGCGATCTTATGCTAGTAACCTCACTTCTGTAGCTCGTGAGCATCGTGCCATCACAATGCAAAAGTTCCCTTCAATCCCCAAAAGAACGCCTCGCTAATACCCAGCAACCAATTGCCATGCCTCCCGATATTATGTATAGTCACATGTGGTGGCCAGCTTCATCGAAGCCGCCCTGCTGACCCCAGGTAGTCATCATTCTGTGTTGGGGGAGTACCATACTCCACACTTGCAGTCCCCTCTCTCAATGCAGCCGCAGCGCCAATGCTGTTTCTCGAAATACTGTCTTGAGCCCGATGATGACTAACATAATTCGACTTCACCGTAGAGCCTTGTCTGGGCCTTTCGTCGACATCAGGTGTGCTTCCACTACTATCGAACCCCTCAAACACATTGGAAGGTTGAGGCTGATACGTTCCTCCAGCAGCCACATCTTGGCTCAGCGTTCTTCGAGAGCTTCTTCTTGGCACCGAAGGCGCCTGGTACTGTGACGACTGTGCCTGAAGGTTACTGCGCACACTAATTTGGCGAGAGTGGTCACCCCAACTGAGATTGTCGACCGCTTGGAGCCAGTCCTGTCCGCCAGCAGTCTCTGCGATGTCAGCATTGCTCGGTGCAGTGCCACGACTCGCACTGGGCCGTGAGGGTGCTGTACCGGCACCCAAGACTCCTGCGGGGCTTTGCTGGTTCGTTGTGAGGCGCGAAGCATTACTATTGAACCTCGAAGGCAGTTCAATGCTGGGACTAGCCTCGATAGGTGCCAGCATCGGGACCGGCTGATCAGAGTACCTGATTCGTGGTGCCTCGGATTCAGCATGCCCAAACAAGGAAAATTCGCCACTCCGTGTTGATGCATCACTTGCTCGACGCGGCGGAGTCGGTGCTACCCCCATAGAGTCGGCATGTTCGAACGTAATGGGCTCCAGAACGGGCATGCCAAGAGCATCGCTGTTGGGGCGTGTACGACTGTGTCCTGTCATGGCGCTGTCGCGTACATTGCCATATTCAAAGTCAAAACTGTCGCCTGTCTTTCGCGGGACCGAATCAAGAGCCATCATGTCGGCTGCAGCAGTTGCGCCACCAGAGTGGAAGGCAGGTGTAGCGGGACTGTCTGGCACACCATCCATCGAGCGCTCGGCACCAGCAACGGCCTGAGATGGCGAAGCAGGCGTATCAGGCATGTCCTGATATAGTTCCTGATGCATACCTGGGCTGGTGGTCATTTCTACGCCGTCTTCAGGCTCTCTGGTCATGCCGGGCGGCGCTCTTGCCGATCGCACAACCTCAAAGCCTTTACCCTGATCCTTCGTCTTGCCTCCTTTGACGCCGAAGATCAGCTTGTTGAGCCAGCTCTGGGCCGTTGATGCCGGTCCAGTGGGATCTGCCGGCCCAGTCTTCAGCTTTCTCGTGGCTTGCTCGTTCAGAGCCGGACCTCGATAGTACTGATCGACTTCACGCACAGCATAATCAGTCCTGTTCGCTGGCTCGTACCTCGCAGATTCATCATTCGAGCCCGTCCTGCTACGGAAGTATGCTGGCGCCGGCGAACCAAAAGCATTGCTGTCATAGCTTACATCTCGTGCGTGTCCGCTTGGGCCGGTGGGAGAGTCGAGGTACGGGAAGTCTCCCGTGCCACTGGTCCTTAAGCCAGCGCCCCCGAGGGTCTCCATCGTCGTCTTTCTAGGTCGTGGCGGTCGATAGTATCCATCTTTCTCAGCCTTGGCACCACTCGTAGATGTGCCGCCACTAGTCATGGTGTGGCCCAGCTGATTTGCGCTCTCCAAGTCGACTTCTGGGGAGCTGACGACTTCTCCTCCTTGGCTAAAGTTCTCAAAGCCACTCATCCTGTTCAGAAGCTGCTGACTGCTGGCCGATATCGATCTACTGCGAGTCCCATACGCAGTATTGGTACCCAATATCGCAGCACTACTCATCATGCTACCGCGATCGGCAGCATCTCTTGCTCGATCTGGTCGCTTCTTCAACGCACGCCAGTTCAAAATGCTACCTCGAACAGCCCCATTGTCTTTGTCCCCTCCAGCGCCCATGCCGCGAGCGACAACCTCGATCAGTGTTTGCATCGAGTTGAGAAAGAAGCCGAAGACGAGCACACAAGCATGAAGTAGCAGAATGACATAACCTATCCAACCTTTGGGTGCCTCTGTCACGCCCAGGCTGGGCATGAATGCAACCATGAGGAGAATGGTTACAAGCCGGATGGTGGCGAAGAAGGTATGGTATAAGTTCATGCTCGTCTGTCCCTGAAACGGTCGGAACCCGTTCAGAGTTAGTATGAGAATGACCTCGCATATTGCCAAGACAATGATTTGCGCGATACCAGAAGGCTGAATGGCGCCAATGGCGACTCCGCGCACGAATGTGATGAAGACTGGTACCAGAGCAAATGGTGCCGCGCTATCGCTGTATGTGTTGTATAGAGGCCCGTACAGTAGCACCGTGGGCATGTCGTCGAATAGCAGAGTTCTCGGGTTAGTCTTGAAGATGAAGCGCAACATCCAGCCGGCCCAGACCACCATGATCAGCAGGAGGATGACGGCGCAGGCCAAGACACTTATCGGCGAGCGAGACCAAATGACAAGTTGAAACAAGCTCAGCGCGACAATGGGGAGGATGAAGAAATTGAACAGCAGCCTGATGATGTTCCCAAGTGTGAATGGTAAATTCTTCTGGCGCAAGTCCTCCTCGGTAGTGTGGGTCGCCATGTGGAACAGCCAGCGTCCGAGGAATCCCAGCTGACAGAGGGCAATTACCACCGCGGCAATCACAAAGAGCCATATGGCCATACCAGCCCAAATATCAGAGTCGCTCTGCATGCCCACAAGCTGGCTCATTCTCGTCAACCCGTAGGTCGCATTGGTGCGGTACAGCCCATCCACCAGACTTTGCGTGCTACCGCCATTGACGAAGCTCTGATTGAACATCAGCGTAGACCAGGAGGCTTGACTGACAGCTGGGCGAAAGAAGCCCGGGTACTGCAAGGTCAAACTTCCAGTGAGTACAATGAACTGAATGTACTGCAAACAGTCTCCAAAACCGGGTGTCACCAATCGTAGCAGATCTTCATCTCTTCCGTAATTACTACTCCATCTGAAGATATCCGAGCTACCCCAAGGTGACCATATGGCCGCAGCCAGCGTAGCCACGCCCTTCAGAATCAGAATGACGGCGGGCAGCCACGTCAACAATCCCACAATGCTCTTTCCCAGGTCCGGAGTGATGTGTACGCTGATACAGCCAATGTTGGCTCCTCCGACGTCTCCACTGATGATATGCAGAGTAGTAGAAATGGTGCTAAAGGCATACGAGCTGTTGAATGGCTGATTGACGCTGAACGCAGGTAGGGTGTTGGGATCACTTCGATTCGCATCGAAGGAAGGACCCAACGGACAGCTTCCCGTGCCGTTGACCAGCGTTGCACAAAACTCCTGCCCACGATTGTGGTGAGCGGTATAGGTCAAGACCTCATAGTCGGCGGTCAAAGTGGCGTACTTGTTGTCGGTGCCCACGTTGGCAATCTTGCCAAAGGTCTCGTTGTTGTCTCGCCATTGCGGGCTGTCCGCAGAAGGATAATCGCCAGTGAACTGCTGACCGGAGACATTGCCGTAGACAGTCAGGTTGAGGGATCGTGCGAAGCGGTCGTCGGAGAGGAACGAAGCGTCGACCCAGTAGGGCGTGAATTGCAGTTGCTGGGGGTCTGAGTCGATGGTCCTATCGGGAAGGCAGTTTTCGAAGGTGACGAAGGCGGCGCGCACGCTGGAGAGCAATAACGACAGCAGTGAGAAGCGCGTGAGAAGCGTGAGCATCGGCGCCGACCAGACGCGGCGCGGAAGCGCTCTCATGGCGAGCAGCTCATCGGCTGGCGGCGGCGGCGGCGCGGATCTGATGTACGGGCATTGGCGTTGCAGTGTCTTCGGCTGGGACGTTGGGATCGCGATCCTCCTCGAGCTCGTGTACGGAAGCAGGCACTTTGCGGTTGTCACTGTGTTGTACTGTGCTGTGCTGTTCTGTTGTATCTGTAGAACTATTGTACTGTGTACTGAGTCGCCAGCCAAGAAACAGGCGACGTGCAGGCGAGCACCGTCGATCCCGTAAAGAGAGGGGAGTGGTACAAGTAGCGACTGGCCAAGAAGGTCTGACAAGATGTGTTGTACGCCCGTGAGGTCCCTAGACAAGGGAGATAAGGCTAGGCGGTATGAGGCAGAAGTATGCGCGTGGGATAACAATGGTATATATATCGACAGAGAAGGGAATACAACTAGCTGCAAAGTAGAACTAGTGTCAGCAATGGAGTGTACGGTAGAAAGAAAGAAGCAGCAGTGAGGTAGTAGTAATAGTAGAATACATGTAGTAGATGTACAACAGAACTAATATCAGATGAAAACAGCCGTCTTGTCGCCGCCAGCCAGCCAGCGTCCCGAGTCCCCACGTGTGAGGCTCAGCGTGTCCACCCACCATGATGGATGTGACAGTGTGAGTTCCTACTAAGTGTGCCTATAAACAGCACAGCACAGCACAGCGTGGACAGACCCTGCTCCTCAGGACTACGTGTTCCTCTATTTACCTTTCTTCTCGAACCATTCCCGCGGATCTGAGAAAGCCGAGGTGTACAGTAGTGTATCCTGAAATGTACAGATTGGGTGTCCAACGATATGCATCTGCCTCCTTGAGGCTTCATTCACTCAATTATGCCGCCGTTTGTGCCACATCTGGCTGCCCACTGTACATCATCATTATACGAACAACACGCTGCATGCTGGTCGGTGGTAACAGCCCGTTTTTATCTAGTTCTATCCCGACCTTGAGCTCGGGCTCGGGCAGCAGTGGTACTGTACTGGTGGATGTGCATGGTGTGTGTGCATCAGAACACGAGCTTCCTGAGATAGCCGCATAGCGCCGGGAACAATACGATAAGGTAGTCTGGTCCGCTCTTCTGTATGGTCCTATCAGCTCCTTAATCACTGATACAACCTACGTCTTGCATTTGCTACTATCCCGCTACATATGTACCATCATTCATTCTCTGCTCATCTTTCCCTCCTCTCACTTTCCTCTCTCAAACCTGCAAATCCGGAAACTTTCTCAAAAAGTGACTTGGACACTCATATCCCCCCGGGTTGTGGTTCAAATACAGCTGATGATACTTTTCCGCATCCCACCATTCACCCGCCTCCAAAATCTCCGTCACAATTTTGCCCTTCCACCACTGTTCATTCGCAGCCTTGGTAACCTTTTCTGCAATCGCCTTTTGCTCTTCGTTATGGTAAAAGATGCCCGAACGATATTGAGATCCCGTGTCTGGTCCTTGGCGGTTCGCAGTCGTAGGATCGTGCATCTTATAAAAGTACTCCAATAGAGTCTGATACGACACTTTGGAAGGGTCGAAGACGATTTGACACGCTTCAGCATCTAAAAAAGCGATGGGAAACCCCCGATGTCAGCATATCTCTCCTGTTTCATATTTCATCTTTCACCATTGACTCTTTCTTGCTGAATTCCTACACAACCCCCGACCGAAAAACCAAAAAACCAACCAACAATAGCTCCAAAGAGAAAAAAAAAGGAAAGGAACAGAAACAAAAAGAAAAAAACCAAAAACTCACGTCCCGTCCTCCCCGAACAAACCGCCCTATAACTCGGATCCTTCACATCCCCGCCAATATAACCCACTCTAGCATCCAAAAGGCCCCGATCCTTGAAATCATGCCGATACATATGTTCGACTCCCCAGAAACACCCCGCGGCAATGGTCGCCTTTTGCGCACCTTCGGGAAGAGCCATGGACGTCGTCGCGCCTTGTTCGCCGGCAAAGTGCATGGTGGAGCTCGAGAAGGGTCGGAAGAGGCGTTGGAGGAAGGAGGAGGATGACATGGTGGTGGTGAGTAGTCCGCTGAGGAGGAAGAGGAGGAGGAAGAGGAGGGGTTTAGACGCTATTGTGGATGGAGGAGGAGGTTGATGGTGGGTTTGGAGTGGTAAAGGGTGTGTTTTGTTGTATACGGTATGAGTTCTATTGATTATTGTACATGCCCTGTACATGTATCCATCGGCATGGGTTCTGTTTACGTCATCCTTTATTTTGCCACCTACATTACATTAGGTAAGCTAAGGGACCTACATTGTATACAAAGCTGTAAGATATGACAGGAGAAGACGATTGTGAGGCAGTACATGTAGCTGTACACAGCTTATGTACCTGTACATTTGCATATGTAAGGTATAATATATATATGTGTGTCACTCAGCGCCGTCGCTATGGACATATCCCCCCATTCATAATCTCTACACTTCCATGCTGCGCGAAGCTCAAGTCGTCACTGTCGTTATGCTGTTTTGTTACATGTACTGACCCTTTTACATCACCCTACATCGATCTGCCTTTTTAGTGTCCCAAGTCATGACACTGTTCATGTTCGCCTGCTCTCCTTCCCCCCACTGCGGAGCAAAAGGGTCGACCTTCTGCTGCTTTCGAAATAGTACAGACTTCTTTGACCTTTCAGTTCCTGATGTAGAATGACTGCTCTTGGCTCCCGAGCTTTCATTCCTCACATGCCCATCACCACGAACCGTTCCATTCTTGCTGTTGGCCGAGGCTGGAGGCGGACTGGACGGTGCTGGTGGATGCCACGCTGTGATGGGATGTCCAGCTGTGCCTGATCTCGTGGTAGCTGTCCGTAGAGGCACATGGCCTCGTGGCTGACTGGGTGGGAACAATGTAGATGAAGCACCAGGAGCAGCGGCAGCTGCCGCTGCATTGCGAAACGCTTGCATATGTGGTGGCATTCGTCGAGCAGGCATCATTGGCACAGGGTCAGAGGATCTCTCAGGCCTCGTGGCAGCTGTAGCTGTTCGTGGGCGGACTTCGGAACGAGTTGGCGTCGAGAAGCGGTTGAGATTCGAGATGGAAAGCCTCCTGTCGAACGGCATATGCTGATGCGCGCTGATGGGCGAGATCGCGTCTTCGTCTTCTAGATGACCTGTGGTAGAAGTTGTAGGACGATTGACCGGACTAATGTTCTGCCAATCGCCAGTAAGAGCTGACGATGGCGCTGGACCTAGCGGTGACACAGCATTGCTGTATGCTCGCTGCAGACTCCGAGGCATAGAGCCGAAGGAACCTCCGTATGCACTTACGGCGCTCAGAGGTGCTGGACTGTAAGATCTTGGCGAATTAGTGCTCGACGTTGAACTTGTGCCAGCACCTCGAGGCCGATGCTCGAGCCGCGCCTGCTGTGGGCCGTCCATTCTGGCTAAGCAGCTTGGGACTGAGCTCTGTGTGGATAGCGCAGGGCTTTGTGGCCTCTGAATTTCTGCCGAGGCCATACCTTCTTGCTCAATCTCAATTCTGCGAAGCTCCCTGCGTTCTCGTTCCGCGTCTGTTTGCCTCAGCTCGGTTTCCAGATAGTGACCGGCATTCGCAGCTTGGAACGCAACATCTGCACGAAAGTTCTCGCCCACGTGAGGTGGCGCTGTATGTGGTGCTTGTGAAGATGAGCCGGTAGTGACGCTCTGACTTGCAGTTCCACCGTCAACGCTGATAACGACAGCAGACTTTGGACGGCTGAACACCGAGGGCGCGTCCAAGCCCGCCATGGCTCTGAAGCGGCTAGGTAGTGGTGCATTCGGCTCTTCTGTGTACTCTGGCAGCGACATAAACCCGCTGCTAGAGTCTACGCTGACGTTAGCCTGGTTGCGCTCCTCCAAGGCCTGGAAGCGGTGTCGCTGCGCATTCGAGGCTGCTCGTTGCAGAGAAGCAGGTGACCGAGGCTGACCTTGCACATATGGCTCTTCGAGAACCTCATCGACCGCTTCGGTGGCTTCATGCAGGTCTGGCAGGCTCTTGCTCGTGTCCGATTGTGTGCTCTCGATAGACAGCAGGCTGTTGCGATTGGGCTTGCGAACTGCCGCAAGAGGCGTGGGCCCGGGTCTTCTGGTCGACCGGTTGCCATGCATCGTCGCTGATCTTCCAAGAGTCGTGGGACGTTGATTCAGTGCGCTACTTTTACTCTGATTGACGGTTCTCCTCCGTACGAGACTGACCTGCTCATGCATGCTCTTCTTCTCTTCGTCTAGTGTTACTGGAGGACTCTTCCCCAGCGTCAAGTTGAATGTCTGCCCAGGTTGACCTGCAAATTGTGCATCGAAATCGAAGATGATGATCCTTCCACCTTCAATCTCATCCACACTTGCGTCACTCATGCTGGCTTCCGTGACACCTCCAGGACTCGTCACGATCAAGCGACCTTGAATTTGACTTTGGCTATTCCGCGGCGCAGGGAGCGATGCAGAGCTGTGCACCCACCTTGCCTCACTGAATGGACATCCATATCCCTCATCCAGTTCATGATCGATGCTGTGAGCCTCCAGGTAGTCTTCTTCAGTCTCGGTCGGGACAACATACAGGCGTACCGTGCGATCATTCACAATCATGGCTACAGTTTCTCCATGCTCGTTGATCGACGGGCAACTGTGAATGGCTGCTCCTAGACCTCCACATGTCGACAAGGGGGGTGAAATCACAACTGGGAAATCTACCATGCCGTAATTCATATCACTGACGCTCAGTATCCCAAATGTGTCTTCTAAGCCATTCCACGCGAATACCCTGTCGTTACACGTCGTCCTATTTTCACGCATGAAGGTGGCGTGACTACTATTCCTTATGTTCTCTGGATGCAATAGTCCAGAGCACCATGCTTCCTTTAGCTCCTCGTGGGTTGGGACTCCGTCCGGACGGGCAGGAAATACAGGAACCGACACCGTCACCGTCGCTGAGGCATTGATCCTGGTTGTGGTACCAAGAAGCGTAGAACCGTCTTCCGAGAACATCATACGATCCATCTTGGCGCAGCGGACAGCTCTACGGTCCGTAGGAAGTGCACTTGGGTGTAATGAAAACACTTCAATGCCGCCCTCGTATGCTGCAGCAATGATGCCTCCAGTCGGAGCAAGTGTGATGCAATGCGTCGGAAAGTCGAGAGTAATGGTCCTCGTTCTTCTCAGTTCGTGGCCGAGCTCATACACGTTGATCGTGTGATCGTCTGCCAGAATGGCCAGGGTGTTGCCCTCGTCAGTGAGGTCCACGTCCAGTGGACGCCGCTTGAGCGCATAGTCCTGGCTGATACCTACTGGTAAGGCATTCGTCTGCAGCACATACAGCCTGGCACTGTTGTACGCTGCTATTCTTCTCGCGCCGGCTGATATAGAAAAGCCGAATGCCTCACCTGTTGGGAACCCTGCCGCAGCTGTCACGGACTGCGAAAAGAGCTTGATGACGTGAATGCGCGGGCGATGAGGCTCGTCATCCTGAAGCGACTGCCAGCTGTATCGCACTCGTTCCTTTTGGTGCGGTAACTGGGTGGTGTTGTACATGGAAGTCCTCTTGGACAGTCTCCAGTCAACATGACCATGCATGGACTCCCTCGCGGTCGATCGTGAATTAGGGCCTGGGTCAGAGCCGGTCAGCGCGGAGAACGTGGCCCGATTGAGGCTCAGGTGTGGTGAAGTATTGGGCGACGCCCCTTGCTGGAGGCCCGGCGAGCTGGTAACATAAGACAGCGGTCTGGCGATGTCTCGCGACTCGTACAGATCACGCTCGTTGTCCTCGTCTTTGTCCTGGTATTCGTTGTTGTCGTGTTGTTGCAATTGCGTGATGTTGTCTGGAGCAGTGCTGTCCTGTTGCACCAGCTCTTGCTCGGCGATTGTCGAATTGGGCACTACTCCCCGGGATCCAGCAACAGGCTCTTCTCGAACTGGCGACACTTCGGCATCCTGCTGTCGCCGGTCTCCCTGCAGCTGAGAGCGGTGCTGCTGCTGGGCATCTTGGCTGCTGTCGCTACTGCTACTCCTCCTCCTACTCGTCTTCCTCCTCCTCCTACCACTGCTACTACTACTCCCTCTGCTGCTGTGGGGATGCGGCAGCGGCAAAGGCCGAGGATGAGGGTAATGTTGTGAGGGACGAGGTGGTGAAGGAGTTCGTAACGAGTCCAAGTCTGGATCATCATCGTCGTCGTCGTCATCGTCGTCGTCGTCATCGTCGTGATCGTCATCCATATCACTTACTTCGGGGTCTGTCATATAGGCTCCATCGCTGAGTATGGCCATGGTGGGGCTAATGTCCTCCAGCCTGCGGAACACCTCGTCCTCATCGACACGTCCATCGTACAACTCTGCCGGCTCCAGAAACTGGCGCCCTCGTTCTCTTCGTGGCTCTTTCGGTGCTCCTGCTCCTGCTCCTGCTGCTGCTGCTGCTCCTGCTGCCGCTGCCGCTGCTGCCTCCAACGACAAGGGCCAGTCTGGTCGATCGTACAGGCCCGTTCCATCCAGCTCCTGCATACTGCTTCGTTGCTCGTCAGCATTGATCCGATTGCGAAGGGAGGTCCAGCGCGATATGAGGCGGCGTCGAGCACGAGCGGTATGGAGCGACAACGACAAGGTTGAAACAGGCATGGTGTTGCAAAGATACGCGTGCGATTCATGGACCTATCCGCATACGTGCTCCCACGGGCCTGCATGCAAGATCCTCGTCTTCTGGCACAGGAGCACACGGAAGCTTAACGTCTCATGCTGGCAGGTGGCAGCTGGTTGCCTCAGATATCATGTCATGTCCAGCAGCGTTGTACTCGTGGCACAGCTAGCAGAGTCGGCGGTCTCGCATCCCAGGCTGAGGAGAGCACCGCGTGTGGGATCCTGAATAAGGTAGAACTAGAACTGGAAGACAGCTCTCTCACCTACCTTACAGTAGAACTAGAACCAGTAGTTCCATGTCACAAAGGACGGCAGAGCACCGACAGCCTGAACTAATAATAAAAGCATGGTGGTTGCTTTGTCTCGACTGAGATGCCGATGTACCGCTCGGTCACCGGTCACCGGTCAGGGCTTGGTGGTGCAAATGAACCCGATACCCGGTACGGCAGGGCACGGTACGGTACGGTACATACTTGCCTCAGGTTACCCTACATATCCTGTGAAGGGAGACGAGAGCGAGGGAGGGAGCGGAGCGGAGCGTCGTGTCGTTGATCGTTGCTGCGTACAGTGCGTCGCACCATAAGCTACACGTAGAACCAAAGGTACAAGTACGGTCGAAGGACTATGGCACTATGGTATGTATGCAGGCCTAGGGAGCTACATGTGTACCGTTCTTCTTCCGTACTGCCACTCCAAAACGATCCCTCACATCTGCAGCCACCACGGTGGCCATCCGTACGGGTTGGCATCGGCACGTTGGCATTGCAGCAGCTGTCTGTCCAGTTGACTACATGTACCGTAGTGATGACTGCAAACGTTTCCCGCCCTCGTATAGTGACCTTAGTTCTATGTCATGTTTGCCATATCAATGTCTTGTTCGTCTGCCACTACGCGACCTCGAATAATGAGACTATACTGATGAAACGAGCCCAACAACACTTGAACACTTATGCTTTATACCTTACTCCAGAAGATCTACAGAGTTCCGGTGTTGGCCAGCCCAGGCCAGGGTCTGGCTAGGTAGGCTGGCTTGTGATCCTAAGCTAAAAATAGGGGGCCCGGCAATGTGGAAGGATGCATTATTCTTTCAGGTTGTTGTTCATCACTGCTGCAATTCCAGCCGACGATGTTCGACAGCTCGGAGCCCGTGGAGCGTGTCTGATTTACGCACAGCTTTCGTTGCTTTTCGTCGGGTCCGGATGCCTACTACTACGAGTACACATGTTCGTGCGGTATATATTATGCTTTCAGCTGCAAAATCGCGTACAAAGATGAAGTTCCCCAACTATGTACATGTAGAATAGTCCAGGATCATACCTGGTATTCCAGAACAATGCCGTCTTTGACAAGCTTTCAGAGTGCCATAGTAACAGAGGAAAGGGAGCACACTACTAAAGCGGCCATGAAGGGTCTAAAACACAGCCAATGGCAGTTGATGGACGAGGCTCGAAATGTTCTGTTAGATAATGAGGAGCATCGTTCCGACGCCAAATCACTGAGTCAAGGCAGGCTTTCATAGCGGCTATACGCTTCATTTCCTCTAGGAGGTGGTATTCAAGTACCTACCGCAGGAGAACGAACCACAATTCTGCTCCGCACGGCACGATGGACAATTCTACATGGCGCTGCCCCTGATCTCCGTGCTGCCCAATCAGTCATGCGCAGATTTCCTCGCGCCAGTGGCCATATTGGGCTCGTCTCTGCACATCAAGGAGGCAGGCGGACAGGATGAAAAGACCCACGATAGGACTTTTCAAACATGATCTGTTGTCAGAACATACCATCCTCCCTCAGACACGCACAGGTTGCTGTTGAAGAGGAACGCACCACAAGTCAAGCCTCACTGACCAGACTTTCCTTCGATCAATCTCAACATGTACAACAGTCAGGAAGAAAGACCTGGACAAGACCATGGTGGACCCAGACTATTCGTCGCACCAATCACGACCCGCTCAGCTTCACCGACGCTCCACTCAAGCCCGTTCAACCCAGCGTCACCAAGATGGTCGTTCCCGCTTGCTCCATGTACCAAAACTTCGTGGGATATGACGAAAGCATACAACCCAACTCCTCCTCTACCGAAGACATGGCCGCCTCCCACGACACTCGTCCAGGAGCCAGCATTCTCAGACATCCCGAACAAGGAACGGCATGGCTATACTGAAATGTCCTCCCTAGACGAGGACTTCTTCTGCTCTACATGGTTCGGCCGACATTTCACAGGATTGAAGAAGCGGTGGCACAGAAGAAATGCCCACAAGAAACGTATACCCGAGCCACGACATGAGAACTTCGAGAACAGCCTGTTCTCTGCTACTACTCCTGTTCCACATCCTGGTTCGTGCGGCT
The DNA here is from genome assembly GCA_000504405.2 of Mycosphaerella sp. Ston1. NCBI lineage: Eukaryota > Fungi > Ascomycota > Dothideomycetes > Mycosphaerellales > Mycosphaerellaceae > Mycosphaerella > Mycosphaerella sp. Ston1. Next base: position 24,427 of record AWYF02003350.1, read on the forward strand.
GGGACAGCTTTTCGACTGTCATGTACCCTAACTCCATCTGTCAGATTTCTGTGGATGGTAGGAATATGGAGGAATGGGATAAGGGCATGGGAGTTTGACATTTCGACCTGCGTGTTGTATTATTATTGTTATTATATGTATTATAGACTGTCTGATGACTTTTCCAGACGGCATGAGCTCCAGGAGAGCTCGGAACAAGAAGAGTGGCGAATAAAGATAATCATTAATGATAATGACGGCGATAACTGGCCAATGCCCAGATGGCAGAGGATTGGGGAATTCTGAGCAAAAAAAGGCGGTTCCTTAGCGTTTCGAGTTGTGCGATGTACATCTATAAGTTACATATATATACTGTTGCTCCCTCAAGATATGCGTACCCAGATACAATGATCATGCCTTACGTAGGTACATGTATAATGGAAGGTAGGTACATTATGTATGTACACATCCAAGAGTACATTACATGTATCTCGTGGCTGACAACGTCACTCGCAGACAGGGGACGCTTCCTGTTCCCTGTTCCACAACACCCACTCTCTGCTTTCCGCTCCCATATACGACGCTCATCACGATGCCATCAGATCATCGAAAAATACCAGGTAGTCACACAAAGGTAGGACTGTGCTGCCCTGTTCTTCTGCTCGTTTTGCTTGGTCGACTGGTAGCCGCATGAAACAATCGCATTGTCTCGGCGAACCCAGCATAAGGTAGGTACTCTGTTGCACCTCGACTGGAACCCTGCAGGAATAGGAATATGCCTGAGAAGGACAAGCTGTCCTGGTTGACGCCGAAACGACGAAAGACGACGGGAAGTGTCAAGACCATATCACATGGCCAGATGAGGACCGTAGCAGAGCAAGATGAATCGCAGGATGCAGAATTGGACGCGTCCCGCACTCCATCAGCTTCGCTGAGCGCACAACGATCGACCCAGGCATCGCAAGAGCATGGCAGAGATGATAATGGCACAGAAGTGCAATTCGCGAAGATGGTACGCTCCACGGAAATGAATGCAGACATCATCAGCAAGCTCGCCAGCTATATGGAAAACAATCAGCATGGCCATGGCGGGTACTTCGACACTAGTGCCCTAGCAGTACACTTTGGGAGAATGACGGATCTGCTGGCGAGGAACATAGAACACATGGAAAGCATGGCCCAGAAGCAGTCAGAACATGAGCAGCGGTTGACTGCTGCACTGGAGCATGTCTCGACGAAACAGAAAGAGGATCGCATCGATCTGGCCCAGCTTTCGGCCCATCTCGATCGTGTCAACAAGACTTTGGACAGAAGTCCCACTCCAAGGAAGGACAGTGTGCGATCGGCAGCAGAAGACGCGACGAAAGCGATCGACTTCTCGCCATTAATTTGGAGATTGGAACAGGTGCAGCATGCCATCGAGCAGAACACTGCGCTGACTGCAGAACTTATGGAGGAACGATCAACAGCAGATGCTGAAGCACGGTACAAGAACCAACTTGACCTATTGCCAATCTCAGAGGGTCTGGAGAAGATATATGGAGCAGTCGAAAAGCAGAACTTGCACACCGACGCACTTCTCGAGATCTTGCGTGATGATAAGAATGACTCGTTACAGACGGCAAAGGCCAATGGCAAGACGCTTGACCGTATCCTGCAGGTTCAGATGGAGACCAAAGAGGCTGTGGAGCACAATGGCGGTGATGTGGACTTCGAGCCTGTAGCACGACATATGGATGCCATCCGGGAGGTGGCGACTGAGAACACGGAGCAGATCCAGATGTTGCTTGAGTACCAAAAAGACCAAAGCCAGTCAAAATCAATTAGTAGGCCGGAAAGCCTCAGCCTCGACTTTAGCCCCATGACAGACCGCTTGGATCGTGTGCATGCCACTCTAGAAAGGTCGACCAGCTATCTTCAGACACAAACTCCCGGTACCGGCGATGTGAAGTTCCTGGTCTCTGCGCTTGCGTCCCATCTCAGCAAAATACAGGCTGTCACCGAACAGAACGCCAATGCTATCAAGACTGTGGCGAGTAGCCAAGCGCTCCCAAATGCAGCACCTCAACAATCATCGTCGAATGACAGCACGTGCAAAGCAATTCGAGAGACGAACGACCGGATCCAGGCACTTACGAGGGTACTCACAGAACGGGATCCCGACGTGACACCACTGGGAAAGGTAGAAGAGAAGCTCGCACGGTACGTCGAAGAAACATCCTCCCAAGTGCAAGATCTTATGGCCGCGCAACGAGAAACGTTTGATGTTATGCGTGAAATGACTGTGAGCATAACGAGAGAAAATCGTGTCTGCAACCATATCGTCACGCCTCCGCCGAGGAAAGTTGGCAGGAAGATTTTGGGTTATGTCTATGACGGGAGTGAGGCCGTCCGCTGAGCTGCTTTGGGTCGTACTATTTCGACTCGACGTCGCAAGGCGTGGATGGAAATCCTACGGAGGACCGAGACACCCTCCCTGTGGGCATCGAGGTTACCCAGCACGGCAGAGGACACGAGCAGATGATTCAGAGGCCTAACCCTCAGCTCTACCTAGTTGGTTTCTACCCCTCACATGGAAGTCTCTGTGTAGTGGACACTCCGTAGCGATTGCGACACGGCCTTGTAATGTACGCGAGTGATTGATCAGCATGTACCCTCGCTGGTGCAGATCCCTCGATGAGTATCACCTTTCGTGTCTCAGCCCGGACTCGATCAACGACACGGGGTGCGCAATCTCGTCAACGACGCTTTGAACGCCCTTTTCACTTATCTGAAAGAGGCTCAGGTCCGTGACTTCACCTTCCCGGGCACTTAGGCGGCGGTCGTGCCGTCAAGAACCCGAAGCTCATGCACGTCCACAAAATACCGGGTATGCAACAGCATGCCCTTATCAGGCTACCATGAGGGGTCGAATCGTTTCCTGTCAGCTGAATGTTGTGTGACGCGTCAAGAGTCTTATCATAAAGTACGGATTGAGCTCTGCCACTTTTTTGAGATCTGGATACGAACATAGACACCTACTGTATTCAGCATGTTCAGCATACTCCTCTTAGTCGCAGTGTTTGGGCTCGCAGCTCTCATCTACCAATATGTCAATGGAAGGAACAAGAAGCTACCACCAGGACCGAAGGGCCTACCGCTACTTGGTAATATGTTGGATCTGCCACCAAGTTCCAGTTCTGATTGGGAGCATTGGGCCGCTCTCCGAGACCGTTATGGTAGCGAAAACCCAGCGTATCAAATGGAGGTATTCCTCGGCTGATGATTCCAGGTCCAATCGCTTCCGTGACAGTGCTTGGAACAACAATTGTCCTTCTACAAGACTTTGCCAGCGCGTTCGAAATCCTCGAGAAGAAATGCGGTCTAAGCGCAGAGCGTCCACATATGCGTTTCGCTATGGACATGTGAGCGTCATGAAAGTCCTCCTTGCTATCAGGTATGGTGACTGACACACTATATCGACCAGGTCGGGCTGGGGTCAGAACGTTGCTATGCAGCAATACGACGATGTGACTCATCGAACTGCCCGTCGACAGATTCACTCGTACATGGGAACACCTGCAGCGATGTCTCGTTTCAGCGATATCCAGGACGTTGAGACACATCGATTCCTGCTTCGTGTGCTTCGAAACCCGAAAATGCTGGATCAGCATATTCGCAAGTGCGTCACATCGATACTGTTGCATAAGTCTTGTCAATTGACCCCTAATGGATCGCAGAGAAGCTGGCGCCACTATACTTGAGATGGCGTACGGCTATACCGTCACTGCTGAGGGCGAAGATCCCTTGGTTGAGCTCATCGAACGTGCAATCACGCAACTGGGTGTTGCGATCCAGCCAGGTGCTTTCCCGGTGGACAGCTTTCCATGGCGTAAGTCTGTCATTCATTGACAACGTCAGCGTTCTGACTATAGCTGCCAGTCAAACATCTGCCAGACTGGGCACTGGGTGCTGGATTCAAAAAGACCGCGGCCATGTTCAAAACTACTGTGGAAGACTCAGCTGTCAGGCCGTTTCGATTCGTGCAGTCCAAGATGGCCGATGGAAGCGCCAAACCTTCTTTCCTCTCTGAACTTCACGAGAAAGCGGGAGGTCAACTTGGAGGCAAAGACGCCCATGTTGCCATGTGGACCGCACAAGCCATGTACTCTGGTGGAGCTGATACAGTAAGACAATTTGCTGTACGATCATGTCACAAAGTGCTGATGGCGTTATCGTAGACTGTCAGCACAACGGCAGCGTTCTTCATGGCTATGATGCTACACCCTGAAGTGCAGCTGAAGGCTCGTGAGGAGATTGATACTGTGGTAGGCGATCGACTGCCCACACTAGCGGACCGCGACCAGCTGCCATACATCGACGCAATTGTCAAAGAGTGCTTGCGTTGGCACCCAGTAGCCCCCCTGGGTGTACCACACCATCTAACAGCCGAGTACGAGTATGACGGCTATGTCCTGCCCAAGGGAACCACAATCATCTCAAACCTCTGGTATGTCGAAACTTACATGCCCTGTGATGCTTGCAAGAATTGCCTGCTGACTCGTACCAGGGCGATAGCGCACGACCCAGCACTCTACTCCAACCCAAACGCTTTCAACCCCGATCGCTTCATGGGCTCGCAACCAGAAATGTCGCCACAAAGATTCGTCTTCGGCTGGGGACGCCGTGCATGTCCTGGAAGACTACTCGCGCAGTCTTCAGTGTTTCTGACCATCGCCAAGTCATTGGCAGTCTTTGAAATTTCAAAGCCCATGGACGAGAATGGTCGTCTCATTGAACCGAAAGTGCACTTCGAAAGCGGTCTGGTAAGTCATCCTGCGCCGTTCGATGTGAGAATCATGGCAAGAAGTGCCAGGCATGCCGAATTGATTCTTGAAGTGGAGAAGACACATCCTCATTGTGGGAGTAGTGCGAAGGAACTAGAGACTATCAGTGTGTAGTAGTACTAGATCGGATATAAAGTTGGAGTAGAGGCGAAGGGTAAGCGAGACAACAAATGCGGAACATGGGATATATAACAACAGAAAACAGATAGGATTGTCAGTAAGTAACGAATTGACGTTCGTCATGACATAGTGACTGGTTTTTAACTATCGCTTGCGGATAGGGAAAATTATATGCTAGCACTGATATCCCTATTGCAAAGTCGCAAATTATTGTAGGCATGTCAATATGAGCGAGTACCTTTAATACCAATTATGCTATAGTCAATACTTTCCTTCAAATGACTACTTTGCCTTTGTTGCGGCTATAGGTAAGCAAGTGTCTCTAAATACCCCTTCTTATGCTGCCTATAACAAAAGACTTAGAAACTTATCCTCGATACGTTTACTTATTACTAGAGTGTTAGATTCTCGTAATAGACAGGGGAGGTAGTGTTGCTATAATTGAGGACTGTATGTATCTAGGTGAAGTACCTATAGATTATAGTAGCTATTAGATATTGTAATACTAATCTACCTGTATGTCGATAGATGTCTGTCGATGCCCTAGAACTACTGCTATGCCAAGCCATGCCAAGCCTCTTTGTCTACCTAGGTACCTTATAGGTAGCAAGGACAAGCACCTCTCTTCAACCTCCTTCTCACTCATACCACAACAGCAGCAACATGGATCAATCCAAGGCCATCAATGCTCTCGCGCCCTTCATTGCCCTCGCCAAGTCCGCCAACTCGCCGCGAGCAGCAGCCGATCTCGTCAACCAGGCCACTTCGGCAGCCAATACCTATGTGTTCGCCGAGCTGTTGCAGCAGCCTAACATCCAAGCTCTCGCCGGCAACGAGCAGTATGCGTCCTCACTCACCCTCCTCCAGATGTTCGCTTGGGGTACGTGGGAGAGCTATACCGCTTCCTCTGGTCTCCCTCCACTCTCCGATGCCCAGGCTCTCAAGCTCCGGCTGCTCTCACTCCTCACCATTGCTTCCGAAAAGGGCGCAGCTTCCAATCTCAGCTATGCCTCACTCTGCGCTCGCCTCGATCTGGGAGATATAGTCGATCTCGAACACCTCGTGACGCACGCCATCTACAGCAATCTCATCACAGCTACTCTGAACCCCGCGGCACAGACTGTCATCATCACCTCAGTTGCGCCCCTCCGAGACCTTGCACCAGGTAGCGTGCAGTCCATGGTGGCCGAGCTTGCCGCTTGGAGTGGACGCTGCGACGCTGTGCTCGAGCAGCTGGAAAGCGAGATCCAGAAGGTCAAGGCAGATGCGGAAAAGCGGTTGAAGAGGGAGGCAAGGGCTGAGAAGCAGATCAAGGCTGTGACGGAACTGAGCGAGAAGCCGAGCAACTTCAGAGCTGCCATCAGCGGTGGCAGTGGAGGTGCAGGTGGAGCTGGTGGCAGCACCATACTCGGCCCGCGAGCTGGACAGAACACGCAAGGCACCAACAAGAGAGACCAGGCTGAAGATGAGGATGAATTTGAGGACGCCATGGACGTCGACGATGGTGGGCGTCAGGCGGGCGGGAAGAAGAAGGCTCCTGCGTTTGGTCTGGGCAAGATCACTGGTAAGGGATCAAAGTAGTGCCTGTCTGTCTACCTTGCTGTTGAGGGGAACAGCAATCGAAGGGCAGTGGGAAAGGAGTGCTGTATGACAAAGGTCTGTCGCATCTCTGCCCGAGGGCTTCGTCAGCCTGAACACAAATGGAAAGGCTCCAAGATGCGTTTCCATATGGCGATCAGACTTCAATTGTGATACGATTCGCTGCTTCTAGAGCCATGTTCGGGATCGCTTTGGGTAAGTCCATATCCGTGTTCTCCTTCCACTTATTCCACTTAAAATTCGGCTCGATGTCAAAGTGGAAGGAATAGACAAGCATAATGTGCCATGCTTAGCGTAAGTTGCTTCGAAAGGACGGCACCGATACCTTGGCTGAACGTGCTTACAGCGATGACTTGCCACTATCATCGTGGAGTCAATCTGCTTCAAGCACGGAAAGTATAGCTACCGGAGGACAGGATTACAGGACAGCGGGCTAGAAGCTTGCAGCATTGGCAAAGCATTACATTAAGGCACGGTAGTACTACATTCAGCGATGTACCGTTTCGCATTGGCCCTTCTGCCACTCCAGATTCTTACCTCTTCCTCTCCTCTCATGCCATTCATCATTTATATTCGTTTTGATCATTCCTCCAAGTCCTTGCCTCGATGTGTGACTCGATAGCCGCGTCACGCACCTTACTGCGCCTACAACATCATTACAGCCAACAACAGCCAAAGCAAAAACAAATCTATTAGAGAGCAAACGATGGCATGCTGGTTCCAGCTGCAGCTGCAGCTCCAGATCCAGCAGCAGAAGGAGAGGTATTCTGACGGGTCGAACTAGACGATCCAGTGCTACTGCCATCCGCATTCGACGAGGAAGAGGCAGCATCGCTAATTATCATTCCCGCTGTAGCGCTCTCCGTCGCCGTCGTCGCAGAATCTTCATCTCATCCTACAGCAGTAGCCAGATAGCCGGCTGGCACTACTGCTCACATAGGATGTTTCGCCATTGCGGGTCGTCTGCTGCACGTTGTCTACGGAGCCTGCGTGCAGGTACTGGGCTGTACCATCGTCGTAGCCGAGCCAGTTCGTTTGGCCATTGTCGAGGACTTGTTTTTATCTAGGGATCTGCTCGACTGTGCAACATGCGAAGATCGCTGACTTCATCGACACTACCTTAAGAAGCCGCCTTCCAAAAGTAAGTTTTGTATACATCCCGCGGCTCAAATTACTCATCAAGAAGCATGCTTCTCGCTCCAGGAGACGTGGCCGAGTGGTTATGGCGCTGTAAGTTCTTACACGTGCCGCACAAGTTAGGATAACGACCTAACATTCAATCAGAGTTTCAGGCTGTCTACAGCATACTAGTGGGTAATTCCGCGTGGGTTCGAGTCCTACCGTCTTCAAGTTTTTTTCTTCTTTTATACTAACCTAACCCTGAGCTAACCCTAAGGATATAGCGAGTTACCGATGTAGGATAACCTATAGGACCCTCCGAGGCTAGATATAGGGAGAAGGAACAGCCTATACTAACTATATAGAAAAAATTATAAACTATTAAAGGTATATTAGCCTAGAAAGCAAAATTGAAACTAGCTTATAATAGAGGAGTAAGATTATAGTAGTTTATAAGTATTTGTTTTGCTATCTATACTATAAAGGGCGAGGCCCTAATATAAGGCACTAGGCTGTACTAGTGCCGGGCCTTCCCGTATACTAAGGACTCTATGCACTCTATTTCGGAGGCAGTGCAGGACTCTCCTTCCCTCTATATCGTACTTATTGAATACTATATTAAACCTTAGTATATACGCTGTTTACCCGTAATATTAAGTACGATTAAAATAAATTCCGAGAATAACGGAGGGGAGCCTACTCGAGCAGG